>JARJDR010003776.1:0-12566 GCA_030264135.1 Myllaena sp. GC000078 | reverse complement strand
TCCACATCCACATAAAATAAATAAATCACTTAAAACTTTGATAAGACCCAGTTTATTACAGTATCGTAATTGCGGTTGATGGAAACAATGAAACTCGTAATTATTTTTCTATCGGTGCTATTAAATGAGTTATTTCATATTTATTAAGAGTTTTGCACTTAGTAAGTAATCCAATATTTTATTTGGTCGAGTTAACAATGACGCGTGTGTTTTTTCACAGCGCACAACACGACTGATGAATGACTGATTGACGGCGATTGCGGTTTTTGATTTCGCCAAGCCGCACATACTCGTACGAACGAACGAACTTATTGACGTATGTATGTATCGCTATGTTAGCCGCTTAATTATATTCCGACTTACGACTACAATAGAGCAATTGTGCGAAATTGTTGTAGGTTTGCAATTCGAATAATAACTGCTTATGTAGCAGACAACTACCTATACATAACGAGCTATTTTATATATTTGTTTAGGTACTTTTCTATACACATATTAATTATGATATGGACTAGTTTCGGCTATTTCATGAAGCCATCATCAGCATATCGCGTTAATGAATAATAAATTAAGAGCTAGACTTATAGTAATATTCGCAATAATTAGTAACACCATCTTGGAACTAATGTTTTGATAAAATATCGACAGTGCTCTACTAACTCTATATCACGTCAAAAAACGTGTTGCTAATTATTGCGAATATTACTACATGTCTATCTCTTAATTTATTATTCATTGACGCGATATGCTGATGATGGCTTCATGAAATAGCCGAAACTAGTCCATATCATAAATAAATAATTGGGATGAGTGCTGTTCTTTAACGGATTTACCCACAAACACATAGTTTAATACCAAAACAATATATTAATTAAATTACGTCAACACAATTTTAATTACTTAATGAAATTACTTCAAGCAATAAAATTATTCAATTAGGAAACTGACTACGTAGTTTTACTATAAAATTTATCGCTCTAGATCAGTGCGACATATGTTTACCACGGTTTTCAGCTACTTTTCGGGTGCGTGAAAGTGCGTGAAAGTGTAAACTAGGCCAAAATTAACGCTCCACCGCATCGGGTTGTGAAACTAGACAACCACCAGGGTGGTAAACACCGTGTGCTTATATTGCAACCACTTTTTAATGCTTCGTATTGAATCGCACAAGCGTTAGCCATCCCTCGGAGGTACAATCAAAGAAGCCTAAAGCTGCAAAGAACCGGAGGGAATTGCGTAGAATTTGGGGCAGGTGTGAGTGGATTAACGAAACGTGAATGCGTTCATATTGTTCGAATCTGACCCTATCCTATCCACACACACACACACTCTTATTTTAACTGTAAGAAAACGTTTCAATTAAACGTGTAATAAACTCCCAAAAATTTAATTTCAACTTAATCTTAATATAAACTGCAACTGAAGGCAAATGCCTATAAATAATTAAAAGTAAGATTCCAATTGATAGAAAAAAGGTATTGTGCAGTTGAATGGTGAACGGTGAAGCACATCAAAATTCGATAAAAATTAACCCTCTACAACTTTGCAGCCCGGCAGCAGCAGCAGCAGCAGCAGCAACAACAACAATCCCATCGCATCCGTCTGTCTGGCTGCACTCATTGCAACGCACCTGGGTATACGTCGTCTGGTCGGTGATAACCCCGCCGAAAACTACCCCTCTCGCGGCCGGCGGGTCGCTAGCCCTTCTGCCGATGGGCCTCGGGAAAAAAACCGGATCGAATGCGGTTCGGTTCTTTATTTTTCGGGTGATCCCATATAACACAACACACTCACAACTGATGCATAGTGGCGATGGTAGGAAGCGGGACGCATCCAACAACCACCTTTTGTGCGAAATGCTGGGGTTAGTACAAACGGGGTATGCAATCAAAAGGTGGTTGCGTGTGCGTGTGTATAATGGAATCTGAGACTTTATACTGCTGCTGCTGCTGGCAGCGTAAAAAAACGCGCTATGCGCCTCTGTCACCCCTCGGATAGTAAGTACCCTTTTCGCTTTTCACTCTTCGAATGCGAAGCGGGACGCGGGATGCTGTAACGGTTTTGATTCCGGCACCAATGCGCTGCAAAGTAGAAAGTTTGGCATTTTTCTGTTCCGGTTTCCTACGAGCTACCATTTAGTGCAATTTAATTAGATTTCCAATGTAGAAATGCGAATTTGATGTGGCAGCGCCCGCTATAAAGGTAACTCAATAAGGGTGCTATTCTTCTTGCACTTTTTAATACCTAAGACGATGCGGTGCTTTGAAGGGATCGTCGGTGAAAAAACACACACTCGCCGTTATGTTACGTTACGTTACGTTACGTTATGGTGTCGGGCATTCAATTGGAATCGATTGTACGAAGATGACACGACGTATTAAACGTTTCCCAACGCCAGCTAAATCGATTTGCAACGAAACGAAATCACTTCCGAACTTTTTACGAACGTTACGTTCGCTGCCCAGCAAGCCGTCTGTCACAATACGGCCCTAAATACCCATCAATGACTTGACATTTTCTTCTTCTGCTTGAATTTTTTTCAGTAAGTATTGTTATGATATAAATTATGATTTTGCAAATGAGTGGTGCCTTGCATACACTTAAAGAAGAAGGCGTCGTGGATTGGTTGGTGGGCGCGTGGGCGTTCCGCGCGCAAATTTACCTATCGCCCCGCTCGGCGGCGATTAATAATTGACCGGCGTGGGTGGCTGGCTGGCAACGCGTGGGCGGAGCTCTCGGCCGGCCGAAGGGCTGCTGCTGCTGCTGCGCGAGAGGGGTGCGTGTCGCGCAGAGGGGCGCCGAGGGGTTTTGCCGAATGGAAGGGTGAGCGCGGCGCCCAGCGGGCGAAAGGGCTCGCCGTCGCGCGCCAAACACCACCATTACGCGGCGAGCGCCAACAACGTTCGCATCATCATCATCATCAACATCACTACCATCACCATCACCAGCATCATCCTTCCGCCATAAATTGCAAGTTGCAAGTTTGAAGTTCACACGTTCAAAGTAAGATGATTGCAATCACGCACCTCTGCACCTGCACTTAACTTTGCACCAACCAGCAAGCACACCATTGGAGAGTTAGAGTGTTTTTTAGTGGTTTAATTTGATTGTGTTTCGTTTTCGTTTCCGAGAGATGACGATCGAAGAATTAAAAATTAATACCGCGCGCACTGTTCCTGGATGAAAGTGAATTGGAAACTCCACTCGAAAGTTCGCACGTGAAATGATACAGCGATACAGCGCGCGAGGGATAATTAAGATGGACGGCGCCCACCCCCGCAAACGTATATTGTAGCCGGGAGTATAGATATATATTTTAAAGCTTTTTTGACGTTTTCCGCAATTTTTCTTCCGACGGACGCTCCGACGCTTGACGCGCTCTCGACTTTTAGTCTGGATCACGCAGTCGGCATCGGCACGCGTCGTTGTTTGCACCTCGCGACGCTCTCCACAATCATTGTTATCGTTACAATGTATAACTTGTTACAATAATTTTCGGTTCGTGAGATTAAATTCTATCGATCGCTGTTCACTGTCGATCGGTAGCATCATTTCGCTGGGATTAAAATGGACGCCATGACCGCCATTGCTTCGTTACAGTAACGCGCTGCGTGCTGCGTAATGAAGGGAGGGTGAGTTTGCACCCCCTATGGTAATATGGCGACGCTGCATCAAGCGCAACGGTAAAACAAGCAGAGAAAGAAAACCAAGAAGAAGAAGAAGAAGAGTTGATTTTCCTTTTGATTGTTGCTCAGAAAGCCGTGCACTTGACTCTTGGCTTTCGGGCGGCAGTCAGATTCAAGAGCAACTCGCTAGCATCATGAATTCGCGAATTTATTCGCGCGAATCGTACACGCAGCGTCCTCTAGCGGTGATCGCAAAAATACCACCCACGCAAATAAACAAACTGGTTATAATTATACCAAACGCATGTGCAAAACGTAAAGTTTTCAAGCATATAGTGCAAAATTAAACTCAATGTTTGTTATACCAAAAATTTTAACTGTCGAAACTTTTGACTTTTTTTCAAATGGGTTCAAATATTCAGATCTAAAGCGAATTTCAGTCATGATAATAAGTAAAAAACGATAATTAGAGTGATTGTTGCCGTGAGGCAGCAAGAATTCCGGCGCATCTCGCCACCGGTATTACCAGGGCAGCAGCAGTAGCGGCGGAGGGGTGGCACAGTGGCATTTACAGAACGCATGCGCGTTACACACAGCATCCCTTCAGATTGCATCCCCCAGCCAGAAGCCAGCCACCGAGGGATGGAATGCGATGCGCCGTGCCCGCCGTGCGTCTGGTGCGTCTGTCTCCTCGTCTGTCTCGTCGCTGCTGTTGCTGTTGCTGGCGTTGGCGGAGCACAATGAAAAGGTGAGCGCTCGTATTTCCAAGAAATGCTTCATATATTTTTCTATTCCCACCCGCGTCCGCAATCTCCGCAATATTGTGCAAAAATATAAGAATATAACGATTCGATTCAAAGCAGATGGCAATCATTTTTTCAATAATTCCTTATTCTTTTTTCTTCACACAGCAAGAAGGCAGAACAAGAGAAAGAGATGCATTCGCAGACATCCATAACAAATGTGGACAATAAGTGAGCAGCACAATCACAAGCAACAGGATGTCTTTGCAGTGGTTTGTTGGGGCGCTGGTGCATCGACCGTTCATCGTGCTCGCCGCAATCGCCCTCCTGGCCATCATCAGCATTGCAGTGCCATGCTATCAGGGAGAATTTCCCAGTTTCGCAGACCCCACTATGGTAAGGAAGATGCCTCTTGGCGTATTTGGATAGCATGTAAACATGTAAAGCATTGATGTGGTTTATAGGGGTTTGAAACCAGAGGAACACCCTTGGCACAAAGGATTGTGGCTTGGAGGAATTTCTATGAAGCCATGCAGCCATATGGTGCACTCACTGGCAATCCGCATGAATATCTTACCTATTCGAATGAGACTGCTTTGCTGATGGCGAATCATACCATGAAGAAGCAGCATGGTGTGATGGTTCATAGGAAGCGACGGCCGAAAGGTGGTGGAAAAAGGAAGAAGACCTCTCAAGCACATGGGGTAAAAGATTTCTTGTACACTTGTACAATTCAATCAGTGTGTGGAAGTTAATGAGAAATATTTGTAGAAAGTCATCACAGAAGTGAGAAATGTGACGGATAGATCGCACACGCGCTGGATTCAACTGCATAAGTTACTGAGCAACACGTCCAACGATAAGTACATGCGTATGGAGAGAGAGTTCTTTTTTTGTGGACCACCAGACGATAACTATGTGCAATTCGTCTTGAAATCGGATGGCGATGAGGATCTTTTCAACCTGGAGGCGCTTTTCAAGATATGCCGCATCGAAACGGAGCTGATGAAGATCGATCTCTACATGGATCTGTGTTTAGAGAACGATAAACTGATGTCGAACTGCTGTCGACCCTGGTCGTTGCCCAATTACGTGGCTTTGCTCAGTGATAGACCCAATTGTTTAGCACTCACTGTAAAGATCCATTCTATCTTTAATAACTTCCATACTAAATGCTTACCTTTTTCAGGAACACGATGTCAACGCGACCTTAAATCTTCTGATGCGTTGCGCGAGTTACTATCATCGAGGTCTGTTAGACCCAACATGCATAGACGCCGGCGAATGCATGGGTGTACCGATCGAATGCCGGCAATACGACGCCGTCTACATCATCCTCAACTACCTAACCAGCACCACGTTCATCCCCACCGCCGCCAGGAACAAACTCCAGGAGACGCTCATCTTTCTACCGATGGCACGTAGTGTGGCGACACTACCCTTCTACGCCGCTGTCGAACGCATGACGCCGTTGGACTATCGCGGCGTCGCCGTCGTCGCCATGGAGTTCGGCGCCAAGAACGAGCTCTTCGATCAGATCCTCGTGCGCGATGCGCGTCTCATGCTGCTGGGCGGCTGCTTTGTGATCGTCTGCATGTGGACGTACACCGGCTCGGCGTTCCTCACGCTGATGACGGTGGCCGCTATCAGCGCGTCGCTGGCGAGCGCATACTTCCTCTACGCCTACGTCTTCGGCATGCGCTTCTTTCCCTTCATGAATCTGCTCGCCGTCGTCGTCGTGATCGGTGAGTTGCTATGTACGCATACGCACGCCGTACCACTTTGGTTGTATTGTCTCGTTTTCTCACCACCGCACATATGGTTGGATTTTAGACTAATTGCCGCCGTCTGTTTTTCTCTCTTTCTCTATGCCCACCGCCTGCAGGTATTGGCGCTGACGATGCGTTCATTTTTTGCAAACTCTGGCACACGATGAAAGCAAGCAATCACCACCACCACACGCTCTTCCAAACAATGACGCGCACACTGTATCACGCTTTGATTGCCATGTTCGTTACATCCATCACCACCGCTATCGCTTTCCTAGCTTCGTATTTAAGTTCGATCACCGCCATCAGGTGCTTTGGGTGAGTACTTGCCCTACCTACCCTCACGAGTTCAATTCGCAGTTTCGACGCGCCATCAAACTAATCCACTTAAACTATTGTAGGGTGTTTGCGGGCACGGCGATTTTGATGAACTACCTGCTGATGGTCACTTGGTTGCCGGCGAGCGTTGTCGTCTGGGAGCAGTTCCCCTACGAATGTGCATGCTTCCAGCAACTCAAACAAGCGCTGGTCGAACGCTATCAATGCACGCTGGCGCGATGTCCGAGCGTATCGCGCGTTATCGAGCACTGCTCCCGGCTGGACACGCAACTCGTCGAAGTTATCATCCGCTTCAAGTACGCCACCGCTCTAGGGTTCACGCTGATTGCCGTCGGCGCGTCGGTGATTGTCTTCTACTATCCGCGCTTTGCCATTCAACGCACCAACGAGCTGCAGCTCTTCGAAAGCCACCACCTGTTCGAGCAGTACGACCTAGTATACAAGCAGAAGTTTGCTTTCAAACGCGCTGCTGGTCGGGATGCGGACACTTACCTTCTGCATCTGCCCCTGCGTTTTATCTGGGGTATTCTACCAGTTGACAATGGCGACCAGCTGGATCCGAAGAGTGTCGGCACACTGGAACTGGACGATGCTTTTGATATCGCGCAGCCGGAGGCTCAAAGCTTCCTGCTGCGCTTTTGTCGGGAGCTGCAGCAGCAGCACTTCTTTCGGCCGACGCCCGGCGCTATGCTGACAAACTGCGCGATTGAAACGTTCACCGCGTGGATGAACCGTCCGTGCGCGGACCCCATCGATGCCGACGTCAATCGTTTTCCCTGCTGCAACGAGTCAACATTCCCCTACGACGCGGACGTGTTTCAGGCGTGTATTGTAGACGCGCAGAGCGATCTACATCAGACACCGCCCGCGTATCTCACACCCACCACGGCCGGGTTGCGGTTTACGAAGACGGAGGTCCCTAAACTCGCAGCGCTGGTGGTTGAATACGATAGCAACTACACTTACGAGGCGTCCTACGAAGAGTTGGAGACGTTTCTCGCCGATGCGGACGCTTGGCTGCACCGCCAATTGGCAATGGCACCGGTGGGCATGCAGCAGGCGTTCTTCGTCAGCGATTTGGAGTTTTTCGATCTGCAGCGCGCGCTACCAGCGAACACGCTGCTCGCCGTCTCCGTGTCGATGACACTCGCATTAATCGTGCTTTTTGCGGCCACCTGCAATGTAGTGCACAGTCTCCTTGCTGTGTTTACCATCGCTTGCAGTATGCTCACCATCATGGCGACGCTGGTGCTGCTCGGCTGGAAGCTGAACATCCTCGAGTCGGTGGCCATCTCAAGTACGATTGGTTTTGCCGTTGATTACTGCCTGCACTACGCGGTCAACCACAAGCTGGAGCGCGAGGCGCGCGCATGTATGTTGGCGCCGACGGCGATGGGCGCGTTGACAACGGGCGCCGCCGGTGCGCTGATGATGCCCTCCGCGGTGCTGGCGTATAAGCAGATCGGGCAGTTTATGGTGGTGGTGACCACCGTCAGCTGGGCGTTTGCCACCGGGCAGCTGGTGGCATTGATGGCGATCGCCGGCGACGGGGCTGATCTCAGCGGGATGAACTACAGTGTGCTGGGCGCGAGGCTGCTGCACAAATGGCGGTTGAAGCGAGGAAAGCCGAGGTCGGCGAGCGCCGCTGTGGATGCCAGCGAGGCCGAATCGCTCGCCGTGCGCTATGATAACGTGGAGCCGAAAGAGGGTTGTAGTAGTGGCGGTGGTGGTAGCGGCGGGGTGCATGTGCAGAAGGTTGCTGCCGGCGCCGAAGGCAAGCAGGCCGGTGGTGGTGGTGGTGGAGCACTGCTCAGTCAATCTCCATCCAACAGTGCAATTACTTTTATTACCACCGAGGATAATCAATATTAGATGATTTTTGTGTGTTTGCATTTGGAATTGCCCATACCAAAATTACTAATTATGATATTACTACTACTATTAAGCGAACTTAAGAGGTTGTAAAAGAAACACACTCCTAGAAAATCGGCGTTTTCGCAAAATGGCAATCAAAATCATGACATTGGTGAACACAAAGAGTCCCCATTTTTGGAAACGTTTGTAGCGTTACGTACGACCTATTTACTTATGAAAAAGAAAAAATATGACATCTGTGATATATACAAGTAATTAATGAATCGTATTTAAGAGATAGAATTATATACGTATACAATTTGCAGTAAATTGCATCGGGTGGTGAGACTACGACTCAGGTTGCGCCCGAAATTGGCGGAAGAACTTGAAACCGTCGAGTATTTATTAAGTGTGAAAACATATTTACGATGATGGCTGTTTTTCAAAAAAGACGAAGCTCTTGGCATTTATATACACACGGGACAGGTATTATATTGAGAGCGACGCAAACTAACTGAAGCATCAGCCAAATTACACAAAAAAATAAAAATATATATCATATGTTCGTTGTATATTGTCATATGTTGAACTGGCTGTAGATGGACGGTTCGATGTGTGCAATCAAATCAATATTATTGGGATGTGATCAACTTTAGAATCAAGTTGTAATAATAATGTAATAATTGTGATAGACTTAAAGAATTATGTGGTGAAACAGGGAGAGGCAGTGTGTCGAGAAACTCTATGTTGTGCAACAACCTAAGATGAAGAACAAAATGAGAAGAACAAAACCGACCTAATATATTCTATATTGAATGTTATGATAACGTGTGCTTGTTTTTTTATTTCGTATCCTGTTTTCAAGTCCTAAAAAACGGAAATTCATATAATTACATTGTAACAAATAACCGCAATCACGTACGAAGATAAGATGGGAGAAGAGCGCCGGTTAATGTTATCAACGAAGCGTTTTGCGGTTTAGTAACTGGTATTTAAGCACAGCCTTTCATTGCAAACGCCATCAGTTACCAAACTGAACTCAACTGCAACTTGCCGTCAAAAACCGTTAAAAAAATGGCCGACAACAAAGAGAATCTTCTTCTGCTCTTCGACCGCCCGCAAGAGCCAGCCTTCGTGCCCAAGAAGGACTCTGAAGACAAGAATCATGCCTTTGACATTCCCCAAAACTACTTGGTAAATATTATACTCTTTATCCAGACAATTGTTATTTATTTTGTTAATTGTTTCAGGCGGACCGCTACAAACCCATCGGCGTGGAGCTTTTCAACCGCTTCGGTGAGGGCGACGACGCCGGCGTGAAGATTCCCGTCACTGAAATCTCTCTACCGCCGCTCGGCGACATCCTCGATCTCGGCCGCCAAGAAAACTTCTCGCTGTTCATCCCCAAGCATCGCAAGCTCGCCGGCCGTCTCATCGACATCTTCCTCGGCATGCGCAACGTCGCCGAGCTGCAATCAGTCGCCGTCTATGCTCGTGACCGCGTCAACCCTTACCTCTTCAACTACGCACTCTCCGTGGCGATTCTGCATCGCCCCGACACTCAAGACCTCGACCTGCCCAGTTTCATCTCCTCTTTCCCCGACAAGTACGTTGATAGCCGAGTGATATCACGCGCTCGTGAAGAAGCTACACTGGTACCGACTGGTTCCCGCCAACCCATCGAGATACCGCGCGATTACACCGCCTCCGACCTAGAAGAGGAGCACCGACTTGCCTACTTCCGGGAGGATCTCGGCATCAATCTGCACCACTGGCACTGGCATCTTGTCTACCCATTCGAAGCGGCGCGCTCCGTGGTGGACAAGAATCGACGCGGTGAGCTCTTTTACTACATGCATCAGCAGATCATCGCGCGCTACAACTTTGAGCGGCTGTGCAACAAGATGAAGCGCGTGGTGCGCTGGACGGAGTGGACGCAGCCGATCGAGGAGGCGTACTTCCCCAAGTTGGACAGCCTGGTGGCGAGTCGCTCGTGGCCGGCGCGTGTCGCCAGCCAGCGCATTCGCAACATCAATCGCGAGGTGGATCAGATTAAGCTGGACGTGGACGATTTGATTCGCTGGCGGGATAGGATCTACGCGGCGATCCACTCGGGGATGGTGCAGGATGAACGCGGTCAGCAGATTCCGCTCACGGAAAACGAGGGCATTGATGTCCTCGGGAACATTGTGGAAGCGAGTATTCTCTCGCCAAACCGGACGTTCTATGGGGACATGCACAATATGGGGCATGTGTTCATCTCGTACATCCACGATCCGGACCATCGGCATCTGGAGTCGTTTGGAGTGATGGGCGATTCGGCAACGGCGATGCGCGATCCGATCTTCTACCGTTGGCATGCGTACATCGACAACCTCTTCCAGGACTACAAGGCGACGTTGCCTAGATATACGGTGGCGCAGCTCAACTACGCTGGGGTTACTGTGCAGAAGGTGGAGATTACCACGCGCGGTGGGCAGCCCAACACGATCAACACTTTCTGGCAGCAGTCGGACGTGGATTTATCGCGTGGTATGGACTTTTCCCCACGTGGCGCCGTGCTGGCGAGGTTCACGCATCTTCAGCATCAACCCTTCACCTACAACATCACCGTGAACAACCAGGGACAGGCGAGGATGGGCACATGCAGGGTGTTTATCGCGCCCAAAGTCGATGAGCGTGGTAATCCTTGGTTGCTGCGTGATCAAAAGACGCTTTTCGTTGAGTTGGATCGCTTCCGAGTCAATCGTAAGCACCCAATCATATCTTTTTAACTTTTTATAACTTTCTACTTTTTGGTTTAGTTCGCCAAGGGATGAATACGGTTACGCGTAATTCAAGCCAATCAACGGTGACTATTCCATTCGACCGGACTTTCCGTAATCTGGATAATAACCGCCCGACTGGGGGCGATGCACTCGCCCAGTTCAACTTCTGCGGCTGCGGATGGCCGGCGCATATGCTCATCCCGAAGGGCGCACCGGAGGGCTTCACCGCGCAGTTGTTTGTGATGATCTCGAACTACGAGGACGATCGCGTCAACCAGTCGACAGAGGGTCTGTGCAATGATGCCGAGTCGTATTGCGGGATTAAGGATCGTTTGTATCCGGATCGCCGGTCGATGGGTTATCCCTTCGATCGCATGCCGCGTGATGGCGTCGATACACTGCAGCAGTTCTTGACGCCCAATATGCGCGTGCAGGATTGCACTATTCGCTTCAACGATCGTATTGTGCGACCAACTTCGCGAGCATAAAACTTTTCAACCATTGAGGACCATTTGGCTATTGTTAATTGTTTATGATTGAGCAAATAAAATTGCACTTGTGCAGAATATACGACTTTAAAATTTACTATAATCAACGATGGTGAAAATGAATTGTTAACGGATAATAAGAAACTTTTGAAATACAGTTTCATGTGGGGTTTGTAAGATGCCGCCACAAATACCACTTGATTAAATTCATAGCAAAAACTTCAAGTATTCAATGCGACATTGTTAACAAACAATAGAGCGGTCCGATGAATTGAATTTGGCTGCCTTTTTACCTTTCCGTTCTATTTGTTTTCGATTGTCTTCGTTGTGACACCGATTATTTGATTTCCGTGCTAAAAAAATAGCAAGCGAAAACATCACAAACGTTTCTTATCAACTATCAAAATTCGGAATAAATTGGATTCGTATATGAATAAGAAACGGTTAGTTAATTGGCGCGATGGGCGATTACGTTCATGTGCAACCGAAAGTGATTATGCGGTGCTTATGATCCATAACGCGGCGCCGCCGATGGCAGTGTGCACGCGCCCGCCTTCTTCTTCTTCTTTTTCTTCGTCGACTTCTGGGAGAAATGAAAGAAAGAGTATGGGGAAAACACTCACTTTCTTTCGGCGCCGCGGCAGTCGGTCCGGTCGCTCGTGTTTCTTGAGGCAGCGTATATGTGGGTCAGAGCAGTTTGCGTGCGCAACGGGCGACGGCATCATCATCAGCGTGCTCGCGCCGTCTCGCACCACGTTGTGATTTCGTGCGATATGCGCTGCGCTCGTAATTCGTGTGCCGCTGGGCATCAGTGATCAGTGGAATAAATTCTAGTTTGTCGCCGAGTTTAGTGAGAAAATAATTTTGTAATATAAGTGTGTAAATAATTAAAATTCAATATGCAAATTTGGATTATATATTTTGGTACGTATCTACGCCATAATTGTTGTACTCAAAATAATTTAAATTTTATTTTTAA
>JARJDR010003774.1:0-66713 GCA_030264135.1 Myllaena sp. GC000078 | reverse complement strand
TGTTCACTTTGAGTTTTGCATTTCGCGCCGTGTTTCGAGGGATACCCGTACGGACGGCGGGGGAACTCGAGCAAGAACAATTTTAACGCGAACGGAAAGATTCGCGCAGACCGAACACCCACAGAGACGAAGCCAGGAGGAGGAAGAGTGTACGCACAGTTATGTAACATTGCACATCGCTCAATCTGCAGGGACGCCGCGCATCGCACTTCCTCCCTTCTGGCGCGCGCGCCATTTCCGTCGCCAGCCGGCAATGTCGTCGCGTTCGATTTAGCATTGCTATGCTCTTTGCGCAAGAACTTCTCGTATTCTTCTCTCTTCTCTGCTCTTGATGTCAGAGAGCAACGCATTAAGGGTTAAATCTTCTTATTTATTGCCCCACGGATGCCTTGAGCATGCAGTGTCGGGTTTAAAAGCTAGCAAGCCAAGAAGATGTGGAAACTACCACCGAGAAGAGCGGTATTATGACGGTCGAATTGCATGGCTTACCGCCATTAGCTGCGCGCGCTTTTATTATTGTTGCGCCAAATCCAAGAGTTGGGCAATTATTGAATTCCAATCGGCCATGAACTCTGTCCAAATCGCCTGGCAGGCAGGCAAGAAATGAACGAATCTAGGTTGAAATCGCGTCGACATATATATAGGATATATTTTATCTATCCCAACATATCCTTCGCCTTCGTCAGTCGGTGCGCGCGCGCTCATCTTCACCCGCCGCGCGATGAACTTTCCCATGACGCCTTCCGTCACACACCAACCAACCACTCTCGAGCTTAAGGGGAGTAGTATGTGTGTGGGATGCTTCCTGCAGGATAAACGCTCGCCTAGATCCTGTGCAGTAGACGACAGCGACAGGGTTTCGATCCGCGCGTTTTAGTTTTTGGACGACTGCCAAAAATGTATATATCGAACCCGTGGGAAGAGCGGGCGGGTGCGCGCCTCCGTCCGACATTCGCAGAAAATGAGAGCAAACGCGCACGGGAACAAAGGGGTGGTGTATGTGTCATGCGGACGGACGGGACGGGACGAGGGTGTGCAGTTGTGGGAGTTGTGCGAACTTTCCACAAACCGCATCCTGCTATCTCTCGCTCTGTCGCTGTGCTGCCTGCGTGGCTGGCGCGGGTTAACCACTTTCTTTCGGAGCCCTTGTATGTTGATACACGGGAATGACGCTTTCGCTAGGGGCACCTATTTTTAGTCATCCGGAAACGCTGAAAATCGATGCCAGACGTATTTATAAAGGGGCAACGCGTTGCCGCCGAATATGCCAAAGGTGACAAACGGAACAGAGAGAAAAACTGGGTAAATAGGGCAGCTTGTTAAAAATTGTTTTATCCTGGATGGCATTCCTCGTCCTGCGCGTGGATTTTCAAATCTATTTGGATACGGATAACTTTACAAAACTTCATTAGCATAGCAGTCATCGTGTTTGACTTCCGCAACCCTTTGCGTTCAATAATCTAATATTGACAAGTTTTGTTTTTATATTTCGGCTGGTATGTTACATACCAACCAGATGTATTCCGGCGCAAATGGCTTACAATCAGCGCTTTTGTGCGGTGCGATGATGACCTTAACTGTCTTGGGAGTTGGCCCCGGTGAACGCGCGAAGCCATCACATTGCTATTGTAATTGTTGTGTCGTCTGTCGTCCCTTATCACGTCTTAACAATAACCGGAGCGCTTCAAAAGCAGCTAGCAGCCAACAGGCGCAGTACTCTGGCGCGCGTATTGTTAGTTATTGTTCTGGCCACGCTTGCCGAAGTTTCCTCTCGCGCTCGTTTTTACTAGATAGTTGGTTGAATGCGCGCAATGCATACAAATTCACACTCACACACATTGGTGGAAACAGAAATCGGAGGTCACCTGCGCGCCATTCCTGTCTGATGAATTCAATTCATGCGCCCTGCATGCGAAAAACGGATTTGCAGTTCATTGGAAGCAGTGCGCGCTACTTTATAACGTGTATGCACTCCAATATTAATCCAATTTAACATCGCCGCCAGTTTTTCAACGTCCACCGCGCCGAGAGATTTCCACGAGCACGTAGACATTATGTGTATGTAAAGAACGTCTGGCACGTGACGTGTCGCAAAGCAAAGGATAACAGCGAATTACACTCAAGTAGTTTTTGATAAATCGTTATACGTTTATATTCGTTGCAGTCGCACACTTCTTAATATCATTCCTTACGCGCGAGGGATTTTATTAGGTTTTTATCACCATGCTCTCCCGGCGCCTCCACATTATGCCTGTTATATTGTTATGCTGGTACTTATTTGAATTTGAAGCTGAAATTTTGAAGTCAATTTCAACGGCAACTAGTAGTTGGCAGCTAAATAGGCAATATTGATTAATTTGTATTACCTGCTAATCTAAACCCGAATGACGGACATGAAATGTTATAATTCCGCTCGACTGGCAGACATATTATATCACCATTGATGCACAAGAGCGGAACGTGGCTGCACGAAATTGCGCAATGACGGCGACGGCCGCGCCGCGCCGCCGTGCATGATGAGTTTGCGCTTGTTCATTGGTTCGATATGCAAACATGTCGTACAGCATTTGCGCAAATATAATTATGCGTGTATGTTGTATTCCAAATAATGTGCAACGCCGCATGCCAAACATTCAATACCATTAGGACGCAGGGAAATTGGCCGAACGGCAACCTAATGCCAAAGCTAGAATATTGATAAAGATTAATTCCTAGATGGGTTGGTTGGGTGTGTGGTGACCGAGTTGGCGATGAAATCCATTCCGGAAAACTTTGCCGTCGGACTTGTTATTTTCACTCGAGCAGATTTTACTCGATGTCGAGCTCCTTTGCGGGCGTGCGCGCTCCAAGTTTTCGAATAACAAATTATTTCCGTTGGCTTTGGGTGCTGCGTTCGCATGCCGACCGATAATGAATTCAGCGAAACGATTAAACGGGGAGGCGCTCGGGAAAATTGAAAACGATCGTCGAAAAATTGAATAGGGCCCCCGATGTGAAGGTATGCGGCATGGAGCGTATGCGATCCCCATCCGTGAAATGCGAAATTTCGAAATCAATCACCGAATTACATTTTCGATTCATTTACGCAGCGAACTAGCCGCTTCCTCCTCCGCCAACTTTATCTGCTTGCATGATGTATGACGTATGCAGCGAATACATTTTCATGAGCTGCGTTTCCAATTCACCGTGTGCTGATGTTTTTTTCGCTCGCATTTCGTTAGTGGATGCGTAGCTATAGTTTTAACGAATTTGTGGTTTATGTGCTGTATGTTCTATCACGCCGCCCACCGCTCTTTCGGTGGACATTGTGCCATTATTGTTTATGCGCTGCAAGCCGTTTCCTGTTTCGTGTAGTTGCGGTGCGGCCCCGGCCCGACGACAGTAACGTCCGTCCGTCCGTCCGTCCAGTATGAAACGGCCGGAATGATAAATTAAACATAAGCGCCGTTTGATGCATTATGCAATAGATGCGATTTTTATTAAACGCCACTTTATTTGCAACATTAATCCATTTAATATATCCACCACACAAGGGATTAAATGTTTCGTGCATTCCTTTCAACAAGGTTTTTGCTCAAATCATAATAAACGGTGCACAAGGTAAATAGGTACGTAAATATTATGAGGCACTCCACGAACTGGAGCAGAACAATAATTTACAGTGCAGAGCTAATTCACCCTTAATGCGGCAAAAAATTCTGACTCACGCTCAGGCCAAAACTTAGTAAATGGACGCTTAGATAAAACACCTGATTCATGTTTTGAGGCAATTTAAAAAACGGAATTGGGTTGAAAAATAGTTGGTCAACATGTGCAAAATAGTGCGGCTGCAGTTGAGAAAGCGGATATCTCTTGTGCTCCCGGTATTATTATTATTACCTTGCGGTTGCAGTTTTATTTCCCACATCGTACGCTCACACGTTCATTCGCATACGGTGCCGCGGTGCCAGGACAAAAGGGTGCGTTTTCTCCTTTGTCGACGCGAGGAAATGGACTAATACGTCAGGGGAAATTGTGATGACGCCTTTATAATGATATTGTCCGTCCGCTCCGCGTTGACATGGCATTTTCAATAGTTTTTTGCTCGGACGCTGCAGAATAATACCCACATATAAGTCATTTCAATACCAAGCAAAGCGTAAAATTCCATTTTTTGTTTCGGCACACAAAAAAATTGCAGAAAAACCTAAATGGTTATTGAATTAAACAATCAAATATTTATTGCATTTTATGGGCAATAAAACTGCTGTATTTTGGGCGCAATTTTTATGAGCACAATTAAAGTACGAGTGAACATCGTTTATCCTGTCCTGAGTGTGTTTATTTTCTATTTCGCGCACAGCAATTAAATTCGCAATCGTTTTATTATGTGTTTAATGCAGTTAAGTCTTTGCAATTGTTGTTAATTAAAATTCACACTTTCTTACTAGTATACTATCGGTCTACGTAGTTAAATATACTCTGAATTTTATTATTAATAGTTGTGGGGCGCATCATTAATCAACACTCTCGAATTGAATACCTATGCGGGTGCGTTGGTGGCGGGAGGGTTCGGAGAGCTTCATTATCTCATCATGTGGACAATTACGATGTTAACGACGACGCTTGATTTCGCATTAGGTTCGCTCGAGATTACGCGCGGGTGTCCTCAAAGGGGCTGCGCATGACTCCGCACAAAGTGTCATCGGCGATGCCTTTGAAAGGTATCTAACAATGGGCATAACCCCCGCATGGGTAGTCCAGTAGTAGCTTTGTCCGCAATTGCATTCACTGCCGATGGTAATGTAAGTAAAATGATTTCCATTCCAGTTTCGATCGTCTTGATATTGTCATGAAGGAAAGCAGTCGTTAATTTCAATATTATTAAAATTTAATTCTTGCTTATATGATGGTCTTTCAAAACTAAGAGCGTGCTCTGCAGTTCATCCGTGCGCGAATTTTGCAGTCATGCATGGCGTGGGTGGGTGGTGGGCAGCCAAGCAGCGAGCGCACAGAGATAACTGATCCATATAATATTGCGTTTATAGTCCGTAACCGTGCACAATTGAATCTATCTATCTGGGTTGTGGTGCGCCATGCCAGCCACCAGCCAGCACGAGAGCGGACAAGTGTGTGCCCAGAGAGTCGACCAGTCATTCCGCGCATGAGTCTGCTGCCAACTATCATCATTTATCACATTGTCTCAACCTCCGCGTCCTTTCCTACATGCCCACGCGGCAGCCGAGTGAGTTTACTGCCTATCTTTAACATTTCATCATAATTCATCTTATTTCCGCGTGCGGCCAAAGAAACTCCTGCCGTTATCGGCACAACACGCATTTTCTATTCTAAAATAAATGACTAGTAAATTTCTTGTTCTTAGGAAGCACCATCTAAACATTCTTATCCTATTTTATTTTAATATCACTGCCTATAGACAAGTTCATTTTCGCGGGCGGCTGGCTGCATTTGGCATGTGATTCAAACAATCGGTTTTTCCATTGGGATCGAACAATACATGCTGCCTCCTTTCTGTGGTTCCGTCTTTCTCTTTGATATTCGCGGTTTGTGTGCGCGGGGCGCGCGCATCCCTATTTCCGTTCATTTCCACTTTCCACGCCACGCGACATCTTCGATTTGTCCTGCCTACCCGCTTTTTGAGCACCACTGCAAAGGTAATATCGAAATTTCCATCGAAGGGATTATTACTTATTTAATCGTACATTGGTGACCTTACTACACCTTAAACGTTCAACGAATCGAGTTGCGAGTTGTAATATTAACATGGTAGCGATATCAAAACGTAATTTGTATTATTCGGTGAATCAATTGTTTCAAGAGTTTGGGTTTTGGTATATTGCGAGATATTCGCCTCCCGAATACACACGGTTGACACCTGTGAATCACAAATTAGATTCGAATCGCCTGGCTGTGTTGTGCGTGTTTAAGCAAACTTCATTCGGCGCGCGGTGCCATTATTTGTGCTATCGCTGGCACACAGCGGCGCACGGCGCCACCACAATAATATGACGAATATTCCCGCTTGTGAAGTTTAATGGCTATAGTGGAATAGTAGTAATTTCGTTACAAACCTAGTTTGTGTCGCTGCTTTGTGCGGATTTAACTACTATTATTCGCGCTGATGTTGTAATTTTTTCAGCGAATTGTTTATTTGACGCACAATCGGAATAAAATGAATGCGGATGGAGAGCAGAGAACTCATTCATAATCTGCGGCCACACTCCATTTCTCTCCGGAATCGGCGATCTTAAATCATCATTTCGCTGTGTATTTACACCGCGCGTTTTCTTCGCGTGCATTATCGTCGGGCGTCGGCTATGGAAAATCGTCGGCGGGCGCCATTTATGCGGCGCGGCGAGCACAATTACAAATCCATTTCCACAGAACCAACTTTCGACATTTTTAAATCCATTTGCTTCTCATTATTTCGCTCTCAGCGCCCTGAATTATTATTTATACGAATCGTACTGAAAATACTTTAAAACGCTCAAAGTTGAAATGTTACGTAATCGTTTTCGGAAAGCGGGGCGTGGTTGCTTCTTCCCTGTCCGAGATGTGGGGAATTAAGTGCGAAATCCTGCCTTGCCGCAGTGCAGTGCATGTTTGAAATTAAACGCGCGTGTGGTGTAAGTGACCGCGCGCGCGCGCCCTGGCCGAGTGCTCTGCGGATGATACGACTTGGGTTTCACCCCCCCGACAAACCGGGCGCGCGTGGGCGAAAAGTTAGATTGGCCCTGCTACATTTAACTTAATCAATTCACTTTGGTTGTTGCGCCCAACTGTTTGCCAATTGGTCTGTGCGGTGTCACGTACTACTATTTGCAAAAATACATCCTGACAAATGGTATCACATTACCAGGTGCTTTTCGGCATCACTTTAAATTGTATGCGTGGCGGCGAGACGCACATAGTGGGTAGTGTATAAGTGATGGACAATCTCGGGCTTACATGGCAATTGCATTTGAGTCCCCAAGTGGATTAAGTGCCAAGACGCGTATGTGGAGCGCGGCGGCGCACACTCACACACGCATCGCGCTTCCTCGTCCTTTTGGCGTATACGTCGCCCGTCGCGGGCATTAAAGGCTTGCCTCGGTTGCTATTGATTACGCACATTGCAAACTATATCACATCTCATTTTCATTACGCATTAGCGTCGCTCGCATGGCGGTGGCTTATTTTTGAGACAATACCTAGTCATTTATTAAGGATGCTGCAAGCAAGCAAACTTAGATTACTCGCGTTGCGATTGCTTCCGACTACTTCATAATCGAATTTATTGTCGTTGATTGAATTCCGCGCCCGGCGTGTAATGAAAGAGCCAAGCATGTACCCACACACACATCCTGCTGCGCTGGTAGTGATGCGTGATGGTGTTGCTCATCTGCATCTGTGAACAAATTTGATTAGGCTGAGTTTAATTCGAAATGGATGCGCAATGATTAACGCGGTCGATCATGCGAATTGTGCCACACTTGTCAACGCGCATTAATTTTGCAATGACATTCTATGTTGCGCTAGTCATGTTATAAATGGAACATATTTCTAACGTTGCCTTTAACTAATTGATTGTATAAATAATGAGGCATGTTCTTAGCATTTCTTATTGTGTATCACTTTTTGCCTTCGCCAAATCTAGATTATTTACATGGGGGTGGAAAGCAAGGGAAACATTAGTTATGCACTGGCAATGACAAGACAAGATTAATGCAATGATTAATGAAGTAATTAATTACTTTCTACCCGCTTGTGCACTCGCCCGCGTGTTATCCGCGTATCTCTAGAGTTTTAAGGTATGATTGCGTTGCGGGGAAAGTAATAATTCTTCCCTGATGATGATAAACATGATTTTATCTCCTAAAATCCATTCAATATCCATTGTCATAAATATTTTTAAAAAATAAGTATTATAATGTTTTTATGTTTACTAATATTTTCTTCTTTTTTCATTTCCAGGTGAGAATTACGTAATGCACATTATATAAAGCCCCAATGCGGATGTGGGTGAGTAAAGGCGATTAAACATTATCGTGTGTGAGGCTTTCTGAAAAAATATTTGTCGGTTTCATTATACATTGCCGGCGCGCGTTCGTGCAAGCCACGTGAGATCTTTTTGCCTCGAAAAGAAAACGTATAAAGAATGTAAATCCGATTAGATTTTACATTGTCCCGTTGTATGATCAGCACATAATGTTTGCCATGCGGTGTGTTGATATAGGACACTCGCAATAAGCATTTTATTGACCCTTTTTCGGTAGTGGTTTAGTATTTATTTCGCCTTTTGTTTCTGCATATTTTTGCGCCCGCAAAATTTATTATTTATTATACTCGGACTGAAGGGAGGAAAAAGAGACCATCCACATATGGCCGCAGGCGCCACTCTCCTCTCTTCATATAAGAATAATGGAAGCGCAGTGAAACAGTATGTGACCGGATGGATGAAACGTGATTTTTTAGATTTATGTTCTCCTATTTTTTGGTCGCCCTTTTTTCTGTGCCGCCAGCACACTTGTCTATTCGTGAAAAAGTTTGCCAGTTCAACTTTATTTTCTTCGGCCGAACACGTGTCCTTCGCACTTTTATGGCCTGCTCCTCGAGGACGACGGTTTTTGTTTTGAACTGTTCCCATACACACGTTCATTTCTTTTAATTTTTTTTATTCTCGGCATTCAGGCAATTTTTTACCATTGTCAGTGTTAATATATCGATGGCTCTAGTTCATAGCGTCCCAGGGAAACCAGGCAAAGATGTATTTAAATCAATCTCGACGCGGCAACAAACCGTGAAATCACCATTCATCTAAGTAGGTGTTCCGATAGCGCGGAAGGCGAGGAAGAGAGGACGCCGCCGCCGTCGTAGTGCGTCGATTTGAAATTCAAAACGTTTCATTCGCTTTAAGAGCTTTTCGCGCGCCAGCTAAATCACGCTCATCGCGCACACACAGCGCGCGGACATTACCGGACCGCTTCCAATCTAATACGCTTTTCTGGGTCCCCAATCTCTCGATGCGATTCTTTTCGAATTGGAAAGTGGGAGAGCTTGAAAAGTGGATGGATGTATTGTAACGCTGTTGCGACACGACCAGATTTGCTACAATCCTTCTTACTTCTTAGACGGTACTATAATTAATAAAAGTCCTTGTTTTCCTCCTTTTTTATGCGGGTTAATTTTCGGCTTTATTCTTACAAGAGGCTGATTTACTTTCTGTGACGTTAGTCACATTGTATTGGCATTGTCATCGAAAGCTAATTGGAAGTCGGTAAACCTCCCTCCCTGCCGAAGCGCTCGACTCTCATCCGGATCCTAAGGCCGCGCACCCTCTCGGGGGACTTATTTAAACAAGTGTTTATTGCATTTAGTTGGAACTAAACGCGGCGAGTCGACATACACGCGGGCATCACAAAGGCAGGCGGTAGTCGAATGTTGGTTTTTAATCTCGGCGCGTCGAGAGTCGCCCGTCCTCGCTTTAAGGATTTTGTTAATTTACTTTTCCGCTCGTACGCGTTCACTCCCCCACCCATCTCATTCGTACGCGTCGCGCATCCGCACGCTTCGTTACGTCGAATTCGCACTCATCCCCCTCTAGCCGACTATCAGCGTAAAAGAATTGCCGTCAATCTTTTGAGAGCAGACATTACGCAAGCGGCCGAATGTCATGGGGAATATCCGAAGAGCTGCTGCGATTCTCGCGGGTATTTATTGTGCGCGCGGCCAAATTGTCCCCGCGCCGCGCCGCTCTCACTCGACTGATTGGCGTGTTTATCATCGCTGGTAATTACTGAAAGTGCTCGATTTTATCCTGTTTTTTTTTTCTTGCCACAATATCATTCCGAATCGCAAATGATTGTTAATTTCTCGGCGTTGGCGTCGTTTTTTGGATTTTTATTTAGCGTTTTAGGGTTTGACGTTTTGGGTGTCATTAGAATGCAGATGTGTAGTAATCCGCGGTGCGGTGCTAATGCGGCGAACGTTGAAAAATTTTTCATATCGCGCGGAAATATCGCACATTGCATGGGCATGCCCGAGAGTGTGCGCGCGCACGTACGGTACAGTATGCACGCTGGGATATACCCTTTTTCCGGCTTGGCGCCGGCGCCGAGGGGGCGAGCGAGTGCGCGGCGGCGGCGGCGGCGGCGGGGGGAGGTATTCGCGCCTATATAAGCGCGCCATGTATTTCGGCGGGCGCGTAGTCGGCGTCGCAAAGCTTCGCCTTCATCATCATGCCATTTCTATTCGCATATTATACGATGCGATTGTCGTGTCGTCGAAGAAGAAGGGCCGGGGCCGGGGCCGGTTGGGGGCGGCAATGCGCCGCCGTTGCGCCGAAGGTCGCTCTAACTGACCGACGCGCGCGCACCCTCTTTCCCACCACCAGCAGCAAAGGCAACCGCCAAACCCCACCACCACCACCGCCGCCGTTGCAGGATAACGCCGCGGCGCCATCCCCGCCACCACTCGCCGTGGTGGTGGGGGTGCGGCGGTGGCGGTGGCGCGCGCGCTGAGGCGCCCCCCCGGTGACGTCACACGCCAGTGCGGAACAAAATACAAGCGGTGCGTGGACCAGTCTGACATCTAGTGCGACACTGTTGAGATATGAACATACTAGGTAAGGCCCTAAGCGGCGAACCGTCAACTGTTTAGAACGACTTCCACTGCTTTGTTGGATTGGTACGACTGGATTTTTGATAATACAATTATAATCAATGTGGTTTCTTGCCTGACAACGTAACTTTTGTGTTTTTTCGGTGTGTGTGTGCTTCTTCACTTTTACTTCACTTTCTTCATTCTTAATTTCCTACTTTGTTCTTTTTTATATACTGTCTTAATTTTTTATTTTCTTTTAATCCGGTTTCATTTACGTAACCACTGGATGTACTTTCCCGTGGCATGTATCTTGAACTCTTTCTCTTCGATGTTAACTTAACCGTTTGACACGTGTGTCCTTGTGTGTAAACTTGGTGTTTTGGTGTTCTCTGTCTCCAACGTCTAAACGGTGCGACCAATCTAAATATCAATTTAAGTTTTATCATTATCAATGCGTCCCTCTTCTTGGTGTAGTGTATGTGTGTGCGGGGGTGCGCTGCGTGCCGGCGACCTTGCGAGGGCGCGGACGCGGACGCGGGCGCTGCGGACTTTTGCAAACGATATTATTTTTGTTGTCATCGGTGCGGCGCTTGCGCAAAAACTTGGAAATTGTTGGGGCGATCCTTTTTCGGCGAGCACGGTGAATGGAAATTTTCGGAAGGTGCAACGGGGCAAAAACCATAAAAGTTACCCGCTCGAAAATAACAGCGTTCGCGGGGATTTGCGGATCCACCTTCGAACCGTTTTATATTACAAAACGTACCGGCAATAAATTTTACATCCTGACACCTATATTATCGGCGGCGGTGGGCGCGTGAGACTCTCGCTTTTCGACGGTGCATCATATCGCGTTCAATTAATCGATGACGTGGTGGACGACCATTATTCGGACCAGTAAAGTTTATAATCGCTCGGGGGAGGGAAAATAGCTTAATTCCTCGCTGCACACCAGTTTCACACAGTTTTCCAATCGAATTGCGCAAAACTAAATTGAAAAAGAATGAATCCGCTACCATTAGCGCAATGCGGGTTAATTAATTCGTGTTAAAGTTGGGTAAAATAGTAAGTAGGGTTTTTATCTAACCGAGTTTCTCACGAATTCAAAGTAGTACTGATGTAATCCCACGGCACACAATGTCTCGGTCGTGTCGCAAAATATATCTCTATGGTGCGGTACCGCGGTTAACAACGCGCAACTTATACGCTATTAGCAAAGTGGGGGCGGTGGAGTAAAAGCGCTCATTTTGAGGGGTGCGTACGGTTGTAACTTGTTCTAGGCTGCATTAATTGCGCACAAATGCTGTCTCGCAATGGCTGGCCACTACTATTGCGGAAGAACTTTCGGCGCGTAATTTAAAACACCTACGGGACTGAAAATTTCGGGGCGCGATGGCAAGAGATACACGATAAGCGAGTAATGTGGATTTAACTCCCCGGGTGTATATACATACAAAAGCACTCCACGCCACTCCTCCCGGCCGGCAGCGGCGCCCCGTCACGTTTTGCACCCGGGGCACTGTAAAGATTCTTCACGTTATGACCCTTTCCATTTCGGCAGCGCCGCGCGAAGGAGCGTCTCAAGAGATATCTCCTTCAAGAAAATTCCGTTCTGTGTGTGTTTTTCCCTTCTCGTCTTCGTTATAATTTGATTGATAATTTATTGCATTCGAATTGCTTTTTTGCCTTTGGCTGCTCTGACGCGCGGCGCACATGATTACGCTATTCAATCGTATAAATCAATTTCAGAATTTACGTAGCGCCCGCCGCCACCGGACCGCGGCGAGCTAATTGAAATACTTTGTAATCAATCGATGCGGATTCATTTATGTTGCACGCGCGCATGAAATTTCCGTGCGAGCGAGTGTGTTTACGTAATGAGCATATATCGAGAGTCGTTTCGCCACCATTCGTTCGTTCTCACCCCCTTTCGCGCATGGATTTGGGCGTATGGTTGAATTAACTCCATTTCGCCGCCACCGCCGGCATCATCGGCGCCAATAAATGACTATTTTTATTGGAGGCGCGTGCGTGCGCCGTGTTTTAAATTGAATTCACTAAATTACAAACCATGCTAGTTAAACATTGCTTGCTGAGTGTATTATTGGTAATGTTGCCAGGCGAGTTATTATTGTATTTTTCGAGAGTTTAATTTTATTATGCGAAAATATTTGGTATGAGCGCAAATTTACCCTTTCGATATTAATAAGTAGCATAGTGTGTGTTTATTAATGCACCCTCACTTCTTGTATGTTTTATTCGCTTCAGACATGCGCTAGATAGGAAGGAGTAGGTATCGCGGCGGCACGATTTCTTGATGTCGGGCGTAATAACACATATGTTGACACTGTAAGTAAATGGTTAATCAATAATTTATTTCATGAGTTAATATAGGGTGCTGCTTAAATATATCATATATACGAGTTTTTGAGGCACTCACCTCGCACACTTTCCTATGCAAGACACATAATAGGTTACATAATAGGCTATACTTTTATCGATCTTACTGTTTCTATGGGGCAGCTTTTTTTCTACTCAATTATATTTGCTTTCTGATATTAGGTATATTTCATGCGCGTAATCATATGTTGTCGCGGGTAAATTCTTAATATTTGAATAATATATTATTATAGCGCACTTAATCGCTGACCTAATTGGCAGAAAAAACTTCAAATCCATTTTTTTTACATAGAAATTTGCAGTTACCTCCCGCTCTTGTTCTACCTCCATTTAAAAAGGCGTATCATTGTCTTGCAATCTTATGCGTTGCATAATCACAGTTTGCATAACCCAGATTCGCGTTCTATGTTTTGTAGTTTCTCATTTGCATTCTTTTGTGACACAAGCGCGGGTTTTTTTTTCCTGTGCTTTACATCTCAAGCACTAAAATCGAGGTCGCCACAAGAAGGGAGAAAATACCTTTCTTATAAAAAAGCGCTCCGCTGCTCCTCATCTGCGCACCAATGCTAGAAATTGTTATGACACTGGGGGAGGTGTTAAAACTTTTCCGTAAATCTTTTTACCAGCCATACGCAAATGTTCGGCTCTCAGCACGTACGTAGATCCTCTTATGGCTCCGTTTCATGCGCAAACAACTTTTCTGATATTAGCCCCTGCCGCACCCTTTTTATTACACATTTTATACGTAAGTATTTTCGTTTTCTCGCCGGTACGATTGCAACACTTTGTAATGCGGGGCAGAAGTTTCATTTTCGCCGCAGACTGTGCGCAATTTTAGGGAGGTAGCCTGTTTAGTTTTATGCAAACGTGGAACAATGATCATTTGAAATTTTTATGTTTGCCGGAATAATATTGACCAGGACTTTTTATTCAACCAATACTCGGAAACGAACCGTTATAAATTGTGTGGTTTCATATTTTAAATATTACAAATATTTATAACATTGATTTGGGGGATTGCATCATAAATCTGTGTGGTATCTTTGAAATTTATGGACACGCGCTTCGTAGCACTTGATGCGATTTCGATTTGATGCGGGCGCTGCCACTCGATTGAGTCCGACACGTACGATACGTACATACGCATTTACTACATTTTCGTTTTCAATATTTCGATTGAATTTCGTAACTACCGGCCTCGATTTGGCGCGATATTGATTTTGATGCACATCACCATCATTTGACGTGTGCACATCATGACGATTGGTTCTTTATCACACCCACACTTCATCCTTCATGTCACATCTCACATTTATGACGAAAGAGGTGCGTGCGATGGGTATTTACGTTTTGCTATATAATGCCCGATGATGTTTTCTGATTACCAATCACCTGTCCGGCCATCGACATTTGATTTGATTGGCATCTTGTTTGTCGGTTCAACTCGGGCATGGCAAAGTGGGACAATATGAGGTCGCGTGTCATTCAATTCAATGCAGTTTTTCTCCCTTCCGAAAACGGTGGTGGTCAATGCATTTTTAATGCAGCTCTCTATGACAGCATTTAGCTATTGTATTGATCGACTTTTGTTCAATATAATTTATAATTGATGAAATGAAACGTCAGCATTTGGTTTATAGTTTGTCGAGAGAATTACGGACTCCATCTATTAATAAACTTGCGCTTGGCATGCAAGCAATACAACAAAAATCAATTATATGCTGATAATCAATTCATGCGCGAAAAAGAGTGCACTTTGCGATGAGTCTATTATCTATTCGTTGGTTGCGTGCCATCCATCCACATTACGAGTGTCATTTATAACTAAACACATCAGTCAATAAGTAGGCGACGTGGAAAGTTTCGCTGTTCGTAATTACCTACATCCCATTGAAAGTTTTCTTTCTCTTGCGTTATGAAATTTCAATATTCCAATGATAGTTGTTTACCGACTCTGGCCGACTAATGATTTAATCATAAAATTGCGCACGGCACTTTTATTATCATGCCCACTGATTGAGAGTGCAATTGTACATACATACTGTGTGGTGTACTTGGAAAAGCAAGTACTGTGACGCACTTCAAGCCGCAGGAAGCGAACGATTTCCGTTACGCATTGTTCGTCTCGTGCCACTGTTAATATATCGATTCGCCAACGCTAATTGCCCAAAGTTCTCTTTGTGCGCAGTCATCTGTCGATAAAGTCTTTTGTTCGGCCTTGCAAAAGTCCCTTAGAATTTGGTTCCTGTCGGCGCGGGAGCAAAAAACCGCAACCGTCGCGGCTAATTATGACCATGCTACTAAGCACAGGGCTTCACTTTTATCTTTGTTTTGTCCCAGTAGCAAGGTATAGATACCGAATTCATTCCATGTTCATTTCCAAACGTAATTTGTTTCAATTTGTGTTGTAGTTGTCCTTGTTGACATTTAAGTAAGTAGTACAATAATACGGATTCTATTTTCTTGCATTGATTGACGAACGCAACGCATCGCCGACGCCACCGTCGGCGTCGTCTGTATTGATCGCTTAATTTTTCATGCGCTTTATTTGTGCCTTGGCAGCTCATTGAAGCGGAAGAGATTTTCTTTGCGCCAGTGATTAATATCGTTTCGTTCGGAAATTGTGAAATTGTGCGTGCATTTCGGCGAGTCGATGCGACATCATTCGCTTTGCGGCCCAGCGCGACGCGACGCGGCGAAGTAAAGTTAATCTGATTTTAGCTCAATTATGCATTCCAACATAAATAAGAAGATAAGCACGAACACGGTTGGCGCGCCGGAGGGAAACTAGAGAGCAATATTTTACGTGGCGAATAATTTTGGGGTAACACGCGATAAAAAACGTCTACTCGCTTGCCGCCCCTTGCGTTGGTTGGCCTAGTTAGCAGCGCTGCCTGGCTTTTTCCGCCCTTCTCTCCGGAGCGGAATAGTAATGCACGTATAGCATTCAAAGATTAACGGCGACAGCTTTATTGTTCCACCATCATCGTAATTTTTCTATTATTTTTTGCGCCCGCATTTGTCGGTTCATCCAGGAGGAGATAATACAATGTTGCAACCGGTAAAAGAGGTGTTGCAGCACGCGATTGAGATGCAAGATATCAACTACCCGGTTTTTAAATCATTATTAGTGCTATGGAAAGAGAAACGCTTCTTCTCACTGCGCAGCGAGCGCGTTTGCTTTGATGTTGACATAGCACAAAGGGGATGGAAATGGGGCGCACGCGCTTGCGGCGCCATAAAGGCTGATGACATCAATACGCTCAAGATTCGCATTGAATACGGTGGAATCACTCCGGCGCGAATGCAAATAGTTGTTGGCAGTTCTTGGGCGCCCGAGTTTGCTGCACTTGCTGAATACAGTTTACTTTACTATCGGATTTTTAAAAGCGCCACGGTTACTTTCAATTTGTTCCTCGCATCGCCAACTTCCTTAAGACCGGTGGGATGGCTTTTTCTTGGCGACACGAAATACTCATTTAAATGCATTATTTTTAGTATGCATAAAAGACTTGAAATGAAGATGAATTACAGAACAAAACGTAATTAACGCACAGGAATAGGGCGCACGGTTTGATATGTCATTGCCGCACTTCGCTTCCACTTTGCTTCATATTTGAAACGCGAATTGCGCCTTTGTGTGCCACCTCGCCGTTGCGCAAATGACTAAATATTATTCCAAATTAACACCCGCTCCAAGGTTAGCAACAATTCGTTTATTTTGTTTGGATTAGTCAACGTGATATGTTGTTGTTGGTGACACATGTTTAACGGCTCAAGACAAAAAGCTGTGTCGTTTCAATGCTGTGCGTGTCTCAGTAGGGACACCACTATAATACATGTCGCTCCACGTCTAATATTCTCACCACCCACACTGATGGTTGCTGACATACATGTATAGGGTGACACTCCCGCACGCAGGCACATATACAGATCAGTTGAAATGTGATTTCCCACTCTGTCATAACGTAATTAGATCGGGCTGGATTTCAAAGGGCACTTAACGGTCGGCGGTGGTGCCGGTGCCGCCACGTCACCGGCAGACACTGCTCTCTTTGTGTGCGGCGGAGGGGTGGGCTGTGGGGTGGTATGGCGGCAGCCGGAGATTGGAATATTTCCTAGGCGTGATAAAATGATGTGATGCGAATCATACTTTTTTCTCGGCGAGTTGATCTAGTACTGGGTATTTGGAAACGGGTGGACAGGCGGCGGGCTATAATTAACTCGGGCGCGATAATACTTTAAGACATTGATAAAATTCGATGAAAATTGCCGCCGTTTGGAATGCGACACGCGCCCTGACGCGAGGTATGCGGCCGCATGGTGGAATTTTGATGAAAATTGAATTAAATTCGCGCCACTCTCTTTCATCACTCGCGCGCGTGGCAGACCCCGTGCTCAATTTCCGCCATTATTCATTGACTACTATATAATTCCACAGAGTGTCTTTAATAGTTGCCGATATGCGCGCGGGCGCGAAGGAAACTAATTGCGCCAAAAAGGAAATTTTATTGACGGTGAAACGCCCGACACAATGACGGCGCGCGCCCCCCATAGCAATGGCTTCAATTAAACTTCAAAGGTCATTTCTTTTTAAGCGCTTGTCGCCAAAGCGTAAAGTTTTATACCTTTGCATTGTTCAGCACATAAAAAACGGGGAGCAAGGATACCGGAAAAGACGTCAAGAAGAAGGATAAGGCGCTCATTTATTCGAGATGACGTGCGGGACAATATTTGCATGCTTGGCGCGCGGGTAAACAACATGGTTTATCTTCATTTAAGGTCTACTTGTTTTATGGTGCAAATGTATACGATTAAATATTCTATATGTCTTCAGGGGTTGGGTGGTGGAAGACTAGTACACAACCGATGTGTTAATGTAAATATATGCAGGACGTTTTTATCATTTATCTTTATATGCACACAGAGCGAATTTGTGCGGCTTGACAAATACGCTTATATGCTGTATTTTCGGATATAATTATAGCAATCCGTCAGAGCGTTTTTATACACACATGTGTTTTTTTCGCTTGCAATAGGATGCGCCGTTGATGTCATTAGTTTTGAATCATTACGGGAATTAATGAAGCTCTTTGTACGCGTTTGCCTAGGCTTTGGTCACAGCGGCGACCCATCTGTAGCGTAATAAAATTCGAAATTGAATTCATTACGCGACGCGAATGGGACTTTATTTCCCGTCGTCGCCGGCGCCATGGCGTTGGCGCCGCCGCCAACGAGGCGCCTTCTGCGTCCTGAGAAGTAGAGGAATGCGTGTGCCCCGGTAATGAAGTAAAGTCGGGATATGTATGAATGTATGCGTATGTACGGGGCGCATGGCGCGGTTTAAACAAGTCCGGAAAACTTCCATTATTACGCCCTCACTCTCTCCGTGTGCAGATGCTACCCACCTTTTCGTCGATATCAGCCCGAAACCCAATTTGCCAAAAACATTGAACTTTGATTAAATCCAGGTTTTGTGCCGCGTTGCGCAAATTATTAATTCATGCAGTGGAAAGTTGTTCCCAGCGCCCTGCATACTTTTATGCAGTACTTATGATTGAATAATAGAATAATACTTGTACAATGGAAGGGGGAGGTTTAATGTATTTTCACTATTTGGACAACGCTTCTTGGATGATTTACGAGTGGCCGTAAAAAATAACATGCGCCTAATTGAAGGCCCATTCCTGATTAACTAACGCGTGCATTTTCACAGGGAGGGCGGCCACAAAAAGCTTGTGCGTAAATCCTCAGGAGAGGTTCTTAATTAATCAAGCACACGCCGCCTGTGGGTTTTTTATTGGTCTACCCAGCCGAATATCGTCTACCAGTGGGGTTTTGAATAAAAATACATAATACGAAATAACTGGAAACTGAAATGGCATACAAAACAAATAGTTGGGAAGGATGTTAATAGATGTGCTGCGGAATCTCCGGCAATTTATGTACGCGGTTGTTTAATTAGGCCGCCGGCTTCGAATGCGAATTTATCGCTGCGCACGGAACAACACCACCGCAAGCGGTCGTATTTTGCGGTCAGCGCAAAATCGCCGCTAGCCCCCAAATAATCTCTTTTTGCAAACTATACTCAATGTTCTCTACTTTAGTACTTCTCCTCCTTCGACCATGTTTCGCCTTCCCTATCGCTGATTAGACTATTAAGCTCTTTGTTGTTGGTATCTATTGTCTGATAAATGCATATCTATTGCAAGGATGCGCAAAGGAGGCAGTCACACATGATTGTTTGCGATGCATTTGTCATGCATGCCAATTTGGGGGTTGGCGCGCATATATGACCACGACACGCGCCGGTTGGGCGGCTAATTAATTCAACTAATGACGACGCTAATTAATTTGCAGGAGCGGTCGGCGGCGATGGCGACGATGGCGATGACAAAGAGAAAGAGGAGGAGGCCGAGCGGGAGCGGCAGGAAGCCATCCGCGAGGCCGAGGAGCGCAGGAAAGAGAAGCACCGGAAGATGGAGGAGGAGAGGGAGAAGATGAGGCAGGAAATAAGAGATAAGGTAAGATGGTTGGCTTTAATAAAAATTAAATGGCGTAAATAAAGGCGGGCCGCAACCCTTTTTTTTTTTTGCTTCTGCATAATACAATCAACACCCCTTCCGAAAGAAAAAATGTTGATGGTATTTTCTCGCGGGAGAAATTTTATCATTATTAAATCAAAATTTATATTAGATTTTTATTGTGAACCCAGTAATAATATTGGCGTTTTTCTGCTTGCAGGTGAGAGCCAACACACATTATTGTGCGTGAGTACAAGGATTATAGGTAACATAAATTTTAATTAAGAATTATGATAAATGTACTTTAGCAACACATGTGCAAAAAAGAACGTCCTTTTTTGTCGTGCGGTTGTTGTTGATGAAGCGACCCCGAGTTGCACTCTTGTGTTTGCGAATTTCAACACACGCCACCGAAAATTGTGTATGCGCATATTCGCCATATATGTATGTAAATTTGCGACGCCGCAACGAGCGTAAATGCGCCTATCTATTCACTTTCGGTTTGCTCTACTCTGCTCTCTCGCACCAACCAACCCCCTCAGCCAACACCCAACACACGCATTGCGCACGTTTCATCGAATTGTTTAATTTAAACTAACTGCTGAATATTAATGCCGCATTAAGGGCTTAACGAGCTGTAGAAATTGCCAACATGGTAACCGTTCGTTTGACTGCTCGTCGCCGACGCCGGATAAATAGGCATCGCGCTGGTGTCAGCAGCATCCTTTCCACATCCTTTCCGCACCCACCAAACCAAATGGGTGGGTGTGCGTATCCTTGCCATATTGCGTGACCGGTTTAATTTCGCGAACACGTCCGATTGTCATCAACAAAACATCGATTTAATTAAAATATAAAAAGGAATTTGTAATACGGCAAGAAAAAGCAAATAGCAACCGTAATATATCGACGGGTGTGAAATCCAATATCACAATGCGGATAAACATTGTTGAGGAGGCTGGAGGCGGGGTAGGTTTGTAGTGGCGAAAACGAATAGCGCTTGAAAATTTATACATAACACGGAATGCAAATTTTGCTGTATATGCGCGCCGCATTGCTGCTGTTCGCGCCCGTAATCGTAATCCTAATCGTAACGACAAACGCCCGCGGCAATTACGAGATTCGCAGCCGTATCCATCCACCCCCGTGCGCCCCCGTATTGTAGTGTTGCATTGAGCGCACCAAGCTAGAGGTATTAAATTATGCTAGATGCTTTTTATTGCTTGCACACATTGCGCTAGATTTTATTTCACATTGTCGACGGACAACCATTTCGAACATTCTTCTATTTTATCAAACAACACGCCAACAATAACAACAATACGATTATTCTTATGTTACGATTAAATTATCATGTATTATTGTGCGGTAAATTGCAATGCGAGCATCGTATAATTAACTCGTTTCAATTATTGTTGATAATTAAATGGCGATGTTTAGTGACAGTATCAACTAATGAGCAAATAGCCACGCGCATTATTCTATCGATTTATACAATTAAATATTCCTTCTGTCCTTCTGCCATGTGGCAATTAATTTTGAATTGAAAACGCTTCATTGTGCCGGGCGGCGACATAACGATTTTCCGTTTGGCAGCCGCAAACGGAAAAAGTGTGGTAAACAGGAAAGCGCGGGGCGAATTTATCATCAACTCTGGCGGCAGCGCCGGGCAATAACTTTTCGCGGCACGTAATTACATAGCTGACAGTATAGCGCACAACCAGGCAATTTACATTTTCTAGGCGAAGACCTCTTTGCTGAGCGACTGTAGAAATTGCAGTCGATTATTTTTACATTAGCGCTAGCACGCGGGCGCTATAATTATGCGTGTACATGCTAAGCAGAAAATTGTAGCTGCTCTAGATTTGTTTAATTGCACAAACAGATTGCGTAATTTATATTGTTGTTTGCAGTTCGCGGTGAGTGTAATAAAATAACTGTCATTTATACACAAAAGGATGTGGGGGGTGGTGTTTTATGCTTGTGATGCAGTTGCGGATTTTTACGAGGGAGGCTTATAATTTACTTTCTATCTTTAACATTGTAGTCACGTCTCTGCAGAAGCAGACGCGTTGTTTTCCGAGCAGAACGTTAACGTTCGCGGCAATTTTCGTGCGGCTGCTGTGCGGCGCAATTGATTGGGCGTCGTTACCGCACAGGCGCGCCTTCCGTGACGGAAGGGCTGAATTCCAAATCGAGCGAGCGCGTAATATAGGATTAGTTTTTAAGCTTGTATAAGCCGGATTGTTCTCTTTTTTGCTTGAATTTATTTTGCGGTCATTATTTTCTATTCGCGTACTATAAACTTTACAAATTATTCGATACTGTTTTTATTAAATTTATTTTATAAGCAAAGCAACTTATTTTAAAGACATTAGGTACTAAAATAAGGAAATATTAACTAACTCACCACTTTATGCTTTTTATTTAGGATTATGAAGTTTATTTTAATAGCCAGAAGTTAGATTATTCCCAGTAAACAAAAATAACAACAATTAATCGTAATTCGAAAATTTAGCAGTATTTACCTCACCTGTTTACATGCTTCTGTTGGAGCAGCTGCGGAAATATTGTTATTTTACCACCCACATATGTTGCCCCGTCGGTCGTGGCTTTAGTAGTGGTGGGTAGCATAGATATTTTCCGCGAAACTCCTCTTCACTTAACAATAGCGCCGGTGTGCGAGAGTATGTAGCCGTCTCACGTATCAACATAGTCAATAACCACTCGTAAGCCAGGCGAAGCAAGCACGTTTCTGTTGTGCGGCGCCAGCCAGCTCTGTGCTGAATTCGCTCTTCCGCCACGAAGGACAATTACGCGAAAAAGGAAAGTGCACGTAGTGCCAAACAAGGAATACACACGTGTATGCCGCTGCCGCCGGCGGCTTACAATAAGAATATGCCGCCTGCAAAATTTATATTATCCCCATCACGATGAGCGCCTGACTGGTTTTTATTATCTCTGATTTCGCACTCGAAATTGTCCATTTATAAAATATCTCTCAATTTTCCTTTTTGCGTTGGTGTAGTTTAAAATTTGTTTATTATGTTGTATGCAAATGCCAACTATTTATTTTAGATATGCCGTGCATCAATTGGAAAAACCGGCATTTAGCCGCTTTTTTCCCTCGCAATATGACTGAATGAAATATGGCGTGCGATATGTTTTATAAACGCCAACCCCTTTTGCATGGCGTGCGCGACTCCTCCACCTGACGGCACGGTATTTTTCTACTCACGTACCAACAGCACAATGAAATTTTTTATCGACAAACACGATACGCGACACATGCCCGGCGCCTGCACCTATGCGCGCCAATCCATAAGCTGATGATTATGGCTCATGAATTTTTTATATCGTATGTATTTTATAACTTTAATTTGCTTTATTTATAGTGGCCGCTTTTTATATTTGCCATTCTTGGGCTCGACTTGTTAGTTGTTGCGGGGGGTGGCGTACTTTGAGCGCAAACTTTATAAAATTTATTTAAAGGTGTAGAAATAAAAAGGAATGTCTTGCGCCACGTGCGAGCGACGCCGACGCCTACGGTAGCAAGACACCGATCCTCCGTCTTTGCGGTCATAAAATAAAATTGGCTTATATAAAATTTACGATGTTGTTTCTGCTACTGAGCCGCTGCCAATGGCATATGAGAGTATGTGTGGTGTTTTCACACTCGCCAGTTTTGTATCATATTTTTATCAACCGCCACAAATTGTGACGATTTACTCGCAGACATAAGTCGTCGAATTGTATTGACTACTTTTGTAGAAATAATGCTAGTGGAAGTTTATTTGTGTTGAGCAAAGAAAGAACTGCAGTGGAAAATCTTTTCCAATTTCGATGCACGACACCATTTCAACACGCAACTCCTTCCTGCCTTTCCTGCGGAGCAACATTTTATGTAAAACGATATTTTCAGCAGAAAAAGAAAAGGTACGAAAACGTTAAAAGACAAGCAAAGCACTTTCGCATAAAATATATAAAAGCGCGGAAGCGCCAAAGGGGGTGGAGGAAAACATGAAATATTTTTGCGCTCGCGCCCGGAGTGTTTTCCATAAAAATGATGCGTAACAAGGCGGTGGCGCTTTGCGTTTCATTCCGTCTGCTGTGCGTCGTCATTACTGTTTTTTTGCTGCTTCTGCCGGAAGGCGAAGATGGATTATTTACAAGTTGACTTTGTAATTAAGCGTTTAATTAACGCGCGCAGCTGCGGCATTACAACCGCGGCAACAACACGCGGAAAATCAATAGTTGGTGAATCCAAATATTCTGCAATCGTTTTCAAGCCGTGGACCTAGATCAATTTATAAACATGTTATTATAGTTTATATTTTTTTGCATGGTATCCAACTTGGAGCAGTTATTCATTTCCATAATGCACCGTCGGTGGTGGTTTTGTGTTGCGATGGGCACACTGCCAAACGCTCATAAATTCCCAGCGCTCAAGAGACAAGACAAGGGAAAAGGAGAGCCTTGGTCACAAGAGAATGGAAGCTGCGTAGAGCGCCGTCGATGATTTGGCAATGATCCTGGCAACGCCCAACCGTCGCTTCAGTCAGAGTCGTCCGAAACTTAATCGGGGTCAAATTGACTCTAGTAGGGAGTCCGTTACTTTATAGCGACTCCCTAACGGAGTCAGGTTGACTCCCTTTGAGGGAATACTCCTCCCCGTCTGCATGCTGATGGACAGCGCATCAACGTCGCCATCTTCTACATACAACTCTCCGGAGGACATTAAGGATTTTTCCAAATGTAATATCTATGTTAATGTCGCTAGCAAACTCAAGCAGGGTTAATATATATGTGAAGCGAGCGTAGCGGCCATCAATATTGACACAAGGATACTGAGTAAATGTTTTCCTCACTGTGTCCTGCCGCTTGGCGCAGGTAATTAAGTTAGTTATTGCGCGCCTGTGTATTTAAGCCTGCAATGATGTTTATCAACTGATTTTCTGCGCGAATTTTACATTATTAAAGCCAATCCACTCACTCACCGATGTCGTTGTTGTTTGCTTGTTCATTTGCAGTACAATATCAAGAAAAAGGAGGAAGTCCAAGAGCAGGTGCAGGAAGAACCAAATCCGCTAATGCGAAAGAAAAAGACGCCGGAGGAGCTGGCCGCCGAGGCGGAACTCGAAGAGGCGGATGATTTTACAAGTGAGTGTATCAATAAGATGTTTAAGATGAAGAAGTGCACGATCATTTAGATCCGACCACTACAGCTACTACATGCGTTGCAATGAATGCAATCCATGCAATTTTGAGCATTAGTGTAGACCGCATAGCTAGCACACATTGCATTATCTAATTGATATATACGTATAAACCGCAAAAAGCCAGTCAACCTGAACGAATCACGCAAGCAATCAACAAAGTTTGATAAACTAGCTGTTGTTACCCATTCGGAAAGATATTATCGTAGTGTAGTGTTGAATTGAAATTCATTATTAAATATAAATAGAGATGTAGCACTAAACTTTGCGAACAAACCCAATAATTCCAAACATGGATGGATAAACGTTAACTGTTTGATATAATCTAAAATTGTTATCTGAATCTTTTTGATAAATGTTTTAATGGTTGTTGCAATTCAGTGATACATTCAATAATCAAAGCCCATTGTTCAAAATGTGCATATAAATGTTATAATCTATTTAGATGTAGTACTATTACGAATTGATTGGGATCAGAGCCAATTTTCAGCCAAATGTTGGATTACTATGCACATCACATATAATTAACCTTCTAAATCCGTACTTCCAGTGTGTAACGGACCCATATTATTATAATTATGAATAGATGGGAATGCGGAAGTGATTGTTGAATTGCATCGAAATATCTGGATCGATGCGATTCGGTGACAAATAATGATCCGCAAGTTTTGAGAATGTTTATCCATACATACGCCTAGTTCTAGTATGATTTACCTAAATTCTAAGCGAAATCAAACATACATCGACCAATTTTATATACCATTTACACCAGCACATATTAATATGATACTTATACTCCTCACGAAATTGATTGTTGAATGATTACATGATCTAAAGCCGAAATATGATAAATACGGATCAATATAGATGGTTGTTTTACGGCGGTATGCGGCGCGCATCCGCCGATAACTGATTAAATGACAATACAAATTGCTAAATTCAATCAAAACGTTATTTGATACAAGACGTATTGCCAAAAAGTGATTGCATGCCACAATTTTCCGTTCTCTACGTTGTTTCGTTTGGTTTTCTTCTCTTCATTTTCCAGTTTAAATATTACTTTCTTTTATAACTACTTTAGCTATATACTTACTATATATTCTTCTCGAAAATGTTCAACTCCCTATTTTGATGTTTCGTGTTAGCTGTTAAATGTTGCATACGCAATCTTTTTACTTCACGTTGTTGGCCGTTTTTAAACAACATAAATATGCAATTCTTATATAACTAGAGCAAGTGTGAGGATTTCGATTCTAATTTTAGTATAGAATACAGACCCACTTCACTTTTCGAGATGCAACTTTTTGCCATTGTTCTTGGCGAGAGCGGCTAACTTACCTAATGGAATGCTGTCGTCGAGCGTTTTTCCTTTTCTTAAAACGGCGCATGACATCGCCGATATATGAATGTATGTGCCTTCCTGGAGCAGCGAAACTCTCTCCCATATCAGCTCAAAAAGCAAGAAAAAAAATAACACCCTTTAAAAGTCTCTTTTATCTAAATTCATCGCGCTACTTAGGAAGTTTTCAGCTGGGGCCCTCCCTTTCTAACTTTCCTACCATGGATTGAGATACAATCTTTCGCACATACATACTAGGAATAAAAGTTTACATTTTCTCTTCAACTACTTGCATTTCTCGCACATATGTGACATCCAGCTTTTTCAAACTACTTAAATGCCTATTTAACACTTGCTTTTTGCACACGAAAATCTGCGAAACTCTACACTTGACAAATTTTGTTTTGATTTCCACCCCGAGTTTCAACAAATGTCCATTGAGATTAAGATTAACCCCTCAAGTTAGGTTTAGTTTATAGTTATAGATTTAATTTTATATCGTTTTTGTTTTGTTATTATGATTGTTATTACTACATCGAACAATGAGCGCTTGGAAGCAAACGAACAACACGAATTTCAGCTTTAGATGTGTAGCCAATAAACTTCAATCTATCCGCATAGTGTGTGTTGAACCTGAATCACGATGTACCCCCTTTTGCGATATGCTATTTTGGATTGATTGGTTTTTCTCGTACATGTGTTTTTTGACCTAAATGTCTTTTGTGTGATATGCTGTTTCAGAGCTGAAGGCTACGATAGAAACACAAGTAAACGAAATCAAGACACAGATAGAGAGTAAATGCGTAATGCAATGAATGCACTCGCGACATTCACGTAACAGTAAATGCGGCAATAAACTGCGCGGCCTCTACTAACAACCATCAACCTACCAGAATCTTAAAAAAAATTAACATCAACATCTTTTACTACATCAACAATAATAACAACAACCACCCACCCGACCCCCTTACCCCGACTGTCTACTCAACGAACCGAAACTCCCCGCCCCGTTTGTGTATATTATACTCCGGATGTATGAGATTTTCACTAACAAAAATAAATATGAAGAAACATCATCGACATATACTAACTAACTAACTAGCAAGGATGCATCGCAAAAAGGCTGCTTTCAGATTGCAAATGCATATAAACCATATTATACAATAGCACATAGGGTTTGCCTTGTTTTAGACAACAAAATATATGATATACTACTAGTCGAAACGTTTTTGATGAAACAAAAGAAAAAAAAAGTGAAGAAAATGAACAAATTATAATATAAACGAGAAGAATCACACTGATACTGATGAATTATATAGGTACATAACGAAAGCGACATCTTAAATTTCTTGTACAATAAATGCGAAAAATAATCTCACGAGCGTTCTTAAACAAGTGGTGAAAATATTTAAAGAGAAATGGGAGTAAATATATGATGACGATAAACCTAACTTAACATAGCATACCTGTGATCGATTCGATTTGTTATAATTTTAATATTTTTATAAAATGTGAAAACGAACGATGATGAAAAATTTGCAAAGCAAACATGAAATTAAATATTTCTATCTAGAAACAAATGACGAAGGCGCAGAGGAATTGATGGCGACGAAGTGTGAAGCAAAAGCGAGGTGCAAGAGAAAGAATGAGAATTTTTTTCGTACGTTTGTTATGAGGACGTCGTGCTTTTAGCTGGTACTTTTTAATCGTAGACTAAAACATATATAAGAGATGCAAAATGAAAATCACGTTTTCAAATTTGATTCGTATGATAACCATGAGGTAAAGAGCATGAAGATGAAGATGCTGATGAAGCAAAACATAAGCAAAACACTTGTTTGTCCCTTTGACGATGACGATGATATGATGATGAATATGTCGCGCAGCTGACTGCCAAAAATAAAATCATTAACACGAGAGCATGAATATGGCAAACACATGAATATAGTTAATGATACATATTTAAAGAGACTGCGATAAACAATTAACGACCCATTAAACGAGCAGAATACCACGAAATTCAGGTGTTATTCTGCTCCGGCGAGGGAAAAATGCAAAAACAACATGTAGTTCGTATAACAAATCAATTGTTCACCATCCACATTGGTTGACTCTATCGTTTCGGTTTTTTTTTTGTTGGTGTTGAGGTTGACATGAATTGTTTATGTTCAATAACAAACAAAACAATTTTGAAATTGGAACACATACGCAGATACTAACTAACTACTACTACTAAACTACTAACTACTACTGTACTACGGTGTGCGTAATTACTCTATCACGATAATAACGATAAAACGACATGAAGATCTCTATGACGAACACAAAGACGGAAATTTACCCATCTGATATACATATTCATACACTCATACTCGATAATTCTCCCACGCGTCCCAAAGTTTTCCCCAGGGAAGAATGGTTGCTATTCATCCACCGCGGGTTTACCATTGCTATTTAGGCCCCATCGCTTACAATTTGCCCAAAAATGAGATACATACAAATTGCATATGATGCTCGTACTTGTTTCAATGTCCAAATAGTCATCCAAATTCCTACTATTGTCTTTCTCTTCTGCCTTCGATGTTGTTTGTGTCCTCGAAGCAACATCGATGCGAAGCTGAGTTTCAATCTTCTTCGTTTGCTCTCCCAACCAGCTTCGCATCGACACCTAATTGTCCTAACTGTCTACACACACAACAATATATTCAAAAATTCACTCTCCAGTGAAGAAGCTTTGATCAATGTTATATCTGTGTGCGTGCGAGCGTGCGTGTGCTAAACGTCTAACCACAATATACCTTGATGTGCGTAAAAAGCTAGTCGGCCATATTCCGTCTTTTGCATGTTATAAGCGAACATCTTCTCCGAGCCGAGCCGTTTGCATTGCTGTTGTTTTTGTTTTGGTCGCAATCTCTAACATCGTTTCTCTCTCTCGACATGTATGACTTGTTTATTGTTCATATTGTTGATTGTGCTCCCTTGTATTCGGCATCACCAACCACCGTTATTATATTCCACGAAGTGTTACTGTCGTCTTTACTGCTGCTGTCTCTAACTCTCTATCTATCTACGTATCTATCTGTAACTAACTACGTCTTGCGGAAAAAAATGAAATTAATAAACTAATCGATCGACCAACAACTAAATTCTACTAACTAGGGAAAAATGATAATAAATGCGAAACGAAATATGTTCTAGATAAGGCAATTAACGCAAAAAAAATCACATAAAAGCGAAAACATCGGAAGTATTGCGGAACGTGTAATATAAAAAAGAGAATCGTCTAATTTCAAATATTTTTTCAAATGAAAATATATCACGTTTTTTCTTGGTTGAATTTAAAACAGAATTAATTAGGCATTTATTGCGTCCTGTACTACATACCTTTCTGCACTTGCACAATTTCACATGCACTATTCACTTATAATTGGTTGGTTTTCGTAAATTCGGGCAGCGCCGGGTTTGAACTTAAATATTCCCGTACGTACTACTTTCTCTCCGCTATTATTTATTTGGTTCGAAATATGATTGCTAGCACTCTCTTCTCTAAGTACCTATATAAATATCTATAATATGTGTGTCAATTAAAACATAATAATGATACAAACTAAATTACAGATGAACCGAATGTTAAATATAAATAATTAAATTATATTGAATAAATACTTAAACATATGAAACGAACCTAAAACCATAGCGAACGGAAGTATCTATATCTATCTGTCTCTCAATTAAACAGCCAGACAAACTGCATTTAAATTCAACAAGCAACAAACAAATAGGTATGCAAAGAAAAGCTGTAACAAAATATCATAATCTCTCTCTATTTCTATTAGCATATTATATATAGTATGTATATCTATGTCTCTGTCTATCTAAGCGAAAAAAAACGTAGTTAGCGACAAAACAAAATGAAAATGTACGTAGTGTCGATGTTATTGAAAAAGTGAAACACTAATTATCTACTTATCTCTTATATTGGTGTCGTTGCTCATTATAAATATCTACCGAGTATATGTCTTTTTGGCAAAACGCAATGTGAATCCACCGTATGAACTTATTGATAAATCGTAGAGTCCGTGATTGATAATTTTCCAATTCGAATCACAAACTGCATATAAACTATATATTGACGAAGTATTCGTACTCGTATAACTTGGAATTTGGGTGATAAACTACAACGGAAAAATTCGTAAACAAAAACAACACAGTAATACCCGCTAAACAACAATTACTACAACAACAACAACAAGAACACATAAGCATAGAAACACAAATCCCTTCAAACACATCATAATCTAGTTCTGATGACTTTATCATTTTCATTTTCTTATGCTATAAATAATCTCATACCTAATCTCTTATTCATGATGCGGATGCAAATGCAAGCAACAATGCAAACCGAAAACGCTAAATGCGTTTTTTTAAATATTAACTATTAAGATAAGCACCAAACAAGTATATAAATTATATTTCAGCAGTATTCGAATTTCAATAGCGATGCGAAAGCGATTCATCGTTGGCAGCTGCCAACGATGAATCGCTCCTGTTGTGCTATTGATAACAGCGATATCTATTATGATCATTGTTATTAATCACCTCAATGTGGAAGAAATAATAAGCAATGTAGTCTTATAGTGTGTGATAATACCGTATTTATTATGTATAACATGGAGCGTATCATTTCCACATGTGCGATATTCAAACAGTTTTAATATTTCATTCACTAATGTACGTACAACGGATGAAATTCGTCATTTATTGAGTTTGAGAGAAATTAATTATGCGGGCGACTTATCTAATCTGTGAGATCGTGCAAATAACTGCAATGAAGACAACGACACTATATATATACTTACAATTAATCTAGTCCTGTAAATTCTATGATTACAAGATGAAAAACAAGAAAAATTATTGCGTTCTTCGAATTTCAATGTATTTCGGGCAATTTACTTTTTGATGATTACCCTTGCACTAAAAGGCGAAAAAGCAGTCAACGAACGGAACAGAGGCGATTGAATGAGTTCAATGACGAGCGAAATTTCCAACTACTACTCTTCTCTAACTAACTACCGTGTCAGTTAAAATAATGCCTCTATCAAAACTCGAAAAACGCTGCCGTTTACCCCTTCTAGCACAGACACAGGGAATTATTCATCATTTGCAGAATGTTAAAACTCTTAAAGGACAAATTTTCTCTATGCGAAAAAAAAGGATCGGAAAGATCGGAAAAAAGGAAGGAAGGAGTGTTGGCGGAAATGAAGGAAACCCATCGTTATAAGCATTAGTATAAAAATGAAAATGAATGAAAAATTAATGTTGTATTGTTAAAACAATTGATAATCGCAGTATATATACACATACAATATATACATAATGTATATTGTATTGTAGATAATGTTGTTAAATGAAAATTATTTAGTTCTGTTCGGTTTCACCGCGCATGTATGCGAATTCACCCGTCGCTCAAACACCACATCCCACCAACCGAACAGCAGCCAAATGCCAAACTGTATTTTCCATCGCGTTGTGAAATGAAGTGTAAAGAGTGCTCGTGATGATTGAAATTGAATGAAAAACGCGTGGCGACGAGCGCGACGGGTCGATTCACAGAACGCCCACTGACGACCGAATGATAGACAGCCTTTTGTATTTATACACTTATTATCAGTAAAAGAAAATGAGGACAATTGTTTCATGATGCAGTGAGACAAACATGTTGTAGTTTGCCAGAGTACCTCTAGTTATAGTTACGGCTGTTCACGTTGTTATATAATAAATAAGTATAAGCTAAAATGACATAAATGAAGCAAAAACAACAACAAAATATAAGGAAAGCTACCGTTTGATGCAGGAAACATGACAACCGAAAACTGAAATATTATATTAAAACGAAATCAACATTTAGATGAGGCAAACATATTGAATGCGCCAGTGCAATGCAAAAACAAACTAAGCAGAAAAATGAATAATAATAATGAAGATTTACCACGAGTTTTGCTAGCGTTTATTTAGCGAATAAACGACTTGTTGTTAGTTGTGTGACACCCAAAGACAACGCTAAATGATATTATGACACTATGCGGAAACATGAGAGATAATAAAGAAGATTACAGTTTCAATCTCGTTACTGATGCTATGTATACTATGCTCGTGATGGTATTAATTATTGTGCGCGCGATTATGATTTCAATCCGATCGTAATTCGTTTATTAATTACATCACCGATTAATTATTAATTTTGTTATCATTTGTTATCATTTTACAGCGTGGGCCGAATTATTTTTATTTCCCCCGCAAATTATAAATGAGTGCCGGGCGACAATGATGATGATGATGAAAGGCACTCTTCTGCAATCCGGGTGCTGAGCTTTCCATCCCCCCCACACAACTGACTGTCGGGCGCGCGCGAGCTTAATCCCCAATACAAAAGCTGGTCCCGCACTCAGTGGCCGGGCGTTCTTACGCAACTCGTGCTCATTCGCAAATACGATATTATACGGCAGTGCCCCACTCGACGAAGGACCACTTCGCTATTAATCCCAGCGCGAATCCCCGCTCGTCGTTTTATTGGTAATAAATCAGAGCATTTGCCCGGCCGACCGTAATGCACCATCGTCCCTTCCCTTCCTCGTGCGGTGTGCGCGCCCGCCATGCATCGCTGCGCGAAACAATGACATCATATAACGAGGGTAAGTCGCTTGCATTTGCCATTTTATTGCATAGTTATAAGATGAATTTTTTGGGTGCGTTATACTAACCATAAGTGAATTGCTAAATGATTTATTTAACATTAATCGGTTACAACTTTAACTTATTAGTCAATGTCGGTTACGAAAAAGGCGCCGACTTTCTTTGTAATGCGCTTGAAAAAGTTGCGAACGCTGCCCATCATTCGTGTCATGAAGTTGGTAGCAATCGGTTCGTCGGATAAGGGCGGTTGCTTGTTGTTGTTATCGTCCTGTTTTGGTTTCATCGGTATTTTTTGTACGAATTCACTGCGATCCACACGGTTGGAGGTCGTCACCTCCAATATGTTATCGGTGCTTGTTGTTGATGATGATGGGTATAGATCTGTGGCTGGGCATGTTGCATCATTTGCGCTGCCCGCATTGTCCTGCTGTGGTTTATCATGCGCCGGAAAGACGATCGTATATTCAGCAATTTCGTCGCCGGCAAACGGTTTCATCAACGCCCCATCTTTCTCGATGCCATTGAGGAAATCGTCGATGGTGTTCTCCATCGAATTGATATCGCCGGCGATGTGTCGCGCGCTTCGGCTATTGATCCCGTCCGCCCGCATTGGTATCGCATCAAAACTGATACGCTCCTTGCGCGCGCCCAGCGTGTATACGCCGTGCAATTGGGGCAGCGAGAGAATGTCTTCCGGTCGGCGCTCCTTGAAACTCAATTTGGGCTCGTAGCTTTTCAGGATTTTATTCGCCACGTGCACGTTGGGCACGTACACGTCGTCGTCGTTGCCATTTGGCATTTTGTCGCGCTTGAAACGACCGAATGCGTCGAACTGATCGAAAACTGGCTCGAAATGCATCTCTTGATGGTCCCCGCCGTTTTGCCTTGTTGCTGGTTTATTGTTAAAGTAATCTTCTAACTGTTTTATTGTCCCGGGTACATCTCCGTTCTGAAAATCAGCAGCTAGTTATGTCAGAGGAAAAAACAAAGAATCAATCGACAGCGTACATTGATAATAAATTCATTATTACGAAAGAGGTCATCATCGAAATCCCATGCGGCCGCTCCGAGTTCGGGAAAGTCTTCGTGTTGTCTTTGCGGCACAATGCTCACCGAATCGCCAAAGTGCTCGAAGAAGCCATGATGCCCCAAATCCTCCAATTCCTTATCAAATGCACTCTTGTCCTCAACGTCAAACGCGTCGGCGGCAAATTTCGGGGAGGCCGGTGTCGTTGACGTTGTCGTTTTGACCTTTAGCAATGAAAACAACGATGATATGTCCATAGCGTCACCGTTGAAAATCTCCAATTTTGGCTTGACCGCAATATTTTTCAGTAGCGACTTTGGGCGAGTATCCAAGCCGGGAATAATCTTGCTCATATCTGGCGTACCATCGTTATCATCATCATCATTGTCCACAGTCGACTCCTTTAACAGCTTTTTCGTCTTGAACAAACCGCCCTTCTCCTCCTGATCGTGCACCTTTTGCTTTAACAGCGCCATGTTTATATCCCTTTTGAATTTGACACGCAGGGCGTTTTCTAGAATCCCGTCCCAATCGGCAAGGCCGACCTTTTTCTCCAATTTGCCCCGCGCACGATCCTCAAGAATCCGCAATACTTCCACACTGCTCAGATCCAAGTCCATCTTGGGCTTACTCTCCTCCTTCTTCTCAGCCGTCTCGACTTTCTTCATGAGTAAGTTTTTGAAGTCGACGTGCTTAACGTCTTTGGCCTTGGCCTTATCCATGAATTTCTGCACACCGGTCACTTTCAATGTATCAACAAAAAGATGCTTCTTTTCATTGGCCGCATCGCCTTTGGGCGTTGCTAGTTTCAACGTTAATTGCTGTCGCAAATCATCTTTAGTTGTTGACTGTCGCAATTTGGGGATTACACCCGTCGTGTCCATCTTCAGTTCCTCCTCAAACTTCCGGTGCAAATCGGCTAAAGTCAACGAATTGCGTTCTGCCTGCGAGCGGCTAAACAATCCGTTCGATTTCTCCGTGTCCGGAAAGTCGACATCTTGAATATGGTTGATTTCCGCCAGTATCACGTCGGTGTCGTCCTCGTTGTCTATGCACGCCGGTATCTTCGCTCCCGGTAATACAAAGAACCCGATGGATTTCGCCGGCACTTCAAGCATCAAATGCGTGCGAATTTTAGCGCGGCGAAATTGCGGCTGCAGCTTAACATCGCCAGACATCGTGAGTGGCTCACCGTTCAAATACGTATCCCTATTAAATATTAAATCGATTAGCCATCTTTGACGTTGTCGTGCGCGTTTATGGATTCGATTATATTACATAATGCGCGCTTACATGCTAGTATTGCCCGCGTGGAGAATGTACGCGCGCACTTCGATGCTTTTTACGGGCGTCGGCATCCTAAAAGCGCTTTTATGCGCGTCGCTGCCGTTGTTAACGATCATCACGGTCAGCGCGCCGCGGATCGCGAATGCGTTCGGATCTTTGGCGCAGTGCGCGTAAATGGTGGGCGTCGTCGCCGTCGTCGCCTTGGTGAGCCAAGTCGTTTTCACGTCCAATACGTTGCGCCCCATTAGCTTCTTGTGCAGCACCGTCACCCAGTACGCCTGAACGAACAAAATATGTTCATCATCCGCTAGTTATCTACCCCTCTCGTTTAACTCACCGGCGTTGGTGTGTAGTACTCCTGCACGCGCGGCTCGCGAAAGATAACGGCGAATCCGTTCTTGGCCGCCTCGCCGACTTCGACCGCCCAATGGACGGCGTCGTCGAAGCTTATCGGCGTCGCGCCGCTCTTCGCTGTCGACAGCCATAGGGGTACGCTTGCCTGGTGCAGCGATAGCAGTTTTTTCATTGCGTCGTCGCCCAAAAAACTGCTTGATGCACTACTTTCATCGCTAAATTATGAATAGGGTTCACTAGTTTTTGGGTCAGAAAGAAGAGAGGGTTTGCCTTACTGCTCCCACATGATTACATCGGCGTCTTGCAGATCGGCTAAATACATTCGTAATATTTCCGGATGATCCGAGGGTGTGCATTTGCTCAAATCCGACCCAATGATTTGCCATGAATTCTTTTTGGTCGGAAACGCGTCCAGGACGTGCCGCAGCGTGGATAAGTCGTCCTTGTACCGTTCGAAACCTTTACTACTACAATCTAGGAGGAGAAATATTTTAAATTTGTAGCAAGGAGTAGTATTTGGGTGGTCATACCGAATCCTAGTTGCCAGTAGCAATTTATATTCATTTTTTCGGTCATATCGAGAAGCGGCAGGCTTTTTTCGACGTCCCATTTGTGCTGGATTTGTTGCGCGTCATTTAATGCGTAAATGGGGGTGAGATTCGTTTTCTGTATCCAATCATTGAGTGACCACCACATCGCCGGACTGAATGTGAGCGTGGTGGAGGCATCGTTGATTAGTTTCGTTGCTTTCGTTGGGTCTACGTTAAATTCCAAAAATTGCGTCGATGGTCCCGCAATGCGTAAATAAGCGGGTTTTAAATGTTCGATCAATTTGTAAATGATGGGTCTATTAAATTACATTCAATGATTATTAAAATCACCATTGGTTGGTTTTATCCACTTACTTGTTTATCAAACCGCTGAAGAATATTGCGGGATCAATGGTGATACTTATAAACTTTTCATCGAGTAACTGAAGCACTTTGTTATTGTTTATTGAAAATTGACTTTCATCTCCGGATGTCGAAGCAGTGAGTGCCAAAATTACCGGAATTATTGAAGCGATTAAATGCATTATGTTTAATTAAAGTCATTGACCAAAACGTATTACTTTACACGTTGCAAATTAACTGAATAATAATCTATGTATGAAAATATTACTATTAATTAAATGCTTAATGCATAATTAGCGAATTTGCAAACGTTCACAATTTAACTTTGTTAATGGTGCATTATTGGCATATTTGTTGCCGGATTGCAAAATTTGTACTTTATTACCTACTATAACTACTTTGCACATTATTTATTGAATAGTTGATTAACAAATAAAATAGGATAATAATTTTTATTAAAGTCAAAAATGATAAGGCACATACATTATCAAATGGTCATTCCTTACTTGTCTACCTAATTATAATTATAAAATGATGTAAAAATCGAGAAGTCACCATAAAATCTTATTATCTACTTATTGCAAGAGCGCATCACAAAATTGATGGACGAAATTGTTCAAAATTTGATCTACATATAAAAAATAGGGATTCTAAGAATTAGTTGCCAAAGCGGAACACTTGAATAACATTCTCCGTGTCCAACCACGGATTGCTGCCATCATCAAAATGCATTGGGCATTGATCGCGTTCACGTTCGTACTCCTGCATTTCAATAGCAACCGCCGCGCCTTCGGTGTAGTTCCACGATGTGACCTCCTGGTTGAGGTCGCAGAAAGGTCCTATAGCTTGCGACATTAGCACAACGCTCAAATCGGCGCGTTGATACACCCAGCAACGATATTTCGAAAAGGGATCGAGTTCATCATACGTTATCAAATAAGATTTTAAATTCTCTTTCCAAAAGCCGATGCATTTCATTTTATAATCAGGATCACCTAGGATTAAATAAATTCGCATTGAATTATATAATATTTACTGGTAAAAGAGCGCTTACTGTAAATGTCAACCGGTCTGCCTAGATGGTCAACCGATAAGCAGTAGTTTTCGTCAATGGCGATTTCCTTTTGATCCGTATCGCATACCGAAAAATCTGATATATTCTGTTTGCAATAAGTGTTGGGACGTGGACTCAAAGTAACACCGCCGAGGATGCTGTAATAACAAGCATTTCATTCATCACATATCTTGTTAGTTATTAACTAATTTTGAAGAATGGCCATGACCGTGAACTAAACCACTTACCGTGTTTCGAATGGAATGTCTCCTTTCTGTGTGAAATTGAATTTGCCAGCAACGGGGCACTTGACTGCCACTGGGTGCTTGGCCAGGTACAGATCGTACTTCCACTTCTCTTTGTTGGGGAATTGTACCCAAGAGCATGCTGTGGAGAAGTCGTCTTTAATCACAGCAATGCCCCGACGGTAACGAATCACATTGTGGTGCTGCGGCACGAAATCGAAGCAGACAAAGTCCTTCTGACAACCATCCACTGTTAAACGTGCCATCATCACGCGGGTATCTCTTTTCTCACGACACACATAGGTATGTGTTCTGTAGCGACCTTCATCCGGGTACCAAGTTTCAAGAATATGCGTCTCGTTGATGAAAATATCGGCGTCGATATTCGCTGTATTAATCCACTTGCCCGTGAAGTTCTGCGGTAAACGACAGCTTGGTTCCACGATTTCCCTTTTAACTAAACAAGATTTTAAGTTATGTATGCATAAGACTAAAATAAGTTGGTTACCTGGAGTTATCCGCATTCTCTCTGGTGATTTTTCAACAGTCTTTAATGTATTGCATTCAGCTGTAATTGATGCACCAATATAGAGATCATCGTCGCGATTTTTCAAGAAGCAGCGATACTTTTCGTCCTTTCGCGACTCCTTGGTGTTGACAACGGCAAAATAATGGTTTTTGCCCACAAACCAATCACCCAAACAGCTATATTCCACAACTACAATACCAGAATAAGTTTACAGTGTTATATTAAAGCTGATAGATATCGCTTACCTCCATCAAATGTTCCTGTCATGCCATCACACTTCTTGTAAGTAATATTGAACTTCTGATTAGCAATCGGGAACTGTGAGCCAGCAATCTGACAGGATTTAATCTGTGCATCTTGATGATTGCATTCTCCGGTGAATTTGAACCGGTTCTGATAGGTGAAATGCCATACACCTTCCAGTGCTGAGCGGCAGTTCACAGCCACTGGTGTTTCAGCAAACATAGAGATGAGTTGTTGGTCTGGCTGCAATTCTCTGCAGACATTTTCAATGGTAGGCTCCTGACCATAAGGCAAACTCAAGCAGGAAGCTAAAAACCTCAATAATATAGTATTTTGCCCGAATGAATCCAAATAGTGGTACTCACTCTCAATTTTCTCCACAACATTTACAGTGCGAATCATGAACTTTACACAGGTAAAACACTTGTTGTTCTTGAACACAACTGTGTAATTCACTTTGTAGTCATCTCTGATGGTGACACAGAAGCCTCTGTTGCTCATTGTGGTAGCATCAATCACTGTAAGGGTGTTTTGTCCATTTTCCCATGAAAACCATGAGCCTCTCACAATGAATGGCAAGCTGCAGTCACCATTTACCTCTCCAGCTGTAGGAAATATAATATGAATTTGTTGTGGAATGAATACTTGTTGGCTTACTTACCGTATAAAACTAGTATTGCGGTTGCAAACAACAGGATTGGGCCCATTTTCGTGGTTGTTTTGTCGGCACACCTATTCAATCATCACATGTAACTCGTGAAGTTAATGTGTTAAATTGCAATCAAACACTTGAGTGAGGTAGCCGCCCACCTGCTACAGCAAGCATAGAAACGACTGAACTAAACAAGCAAACATAGCGTGCGTGCGAGCGCGTGAAGCACAAACTAGTTTGATGAAGAAGACCATGAACTTGAGGTTATCGTTGCCTGCGTAGTTTTTCTCGTTATGCATCCAAAATAACTTTAAATTACATATAACTCTGATTAGCGGAATGATGCCATCATAGGTTTAATAGCCAATTAACAAATTTGAATCTCGAAATTATTTAGTTATTTAAAATACATAGTAATAAATTAAATGGGCAAAGTTAAAGAAAGAAAAACTGCATGTGCATTATATTAAGATATATAATATTGGCACGACATTTATCAAATTAACTAAAATATTGCTATGTTTTTTAAATTAGTTTTATTTTATTATTGTCGTTAGCTTTAGTTTGTACCACTTTATTTATATGCCGTTGTTTTTCAGGTTATGTTCAACAGTCACTGACAGCCACTAGTGAGCGGAAAAACGGAAGTTATAATCGGTTCAATTATGGTCGCTGCATCACGTCTATCACTTCCGTTCGATCAGTGCGGATCAGTGGGATCAGTTCTTAACCACGAGCCGTGTTGGACGCTTCGACGATCGTAATTATCCGCATAATTTATAACAATAACGGGAATTGTTCATGCAATCGTGCCGTGCATACGCGTTTTCATGAAAGATCTCCACTGTGATCCTTGCATTCGGTAGTCACGCGCTTTGAAACATTATCGGTGTACGCTTTTATCGCGAGTGCTTAAAGTGTTGTGTAAAATGGGACAAAAGACAAGAAAAAGAAGAATCCGGCTGCGATTGAAGCCACCCTAGCCACATCTCAAGAAATGTGCCGCCGAAGAACGATGGATGGCTGCAAGTGACTGCAAGTGACTGCAAGCAACACTACGCTTTGAGATGGTGAGTCCTATTGTCTATATTGCGGCATTCCGATGAGGAATTATAAATCGTCGTGATGATCGTCATGATACCATGATACCCAATTAATGGCAATTGATGCGCTGGAATTAGTGTTTGCGGCCGGTTTCGGTAACGGATAGAGATTAAATCAATTTGCTAAAGATTACTTTGATTGGAACCTTTTAAATTTGATTGTAATCATACATTTCGCAGTCAAATTAACGAATTTATACATTAGCGGTCTCGAATTTGGCTTGTTTTCGCTTATAGCTTCTGAAATCGTTGGTAGAGGGCGCACCGTGTACTGATTTGCGCAAAAATATTCATTATTCATTCCCCCATTTGCAATTATTTATGCAATCGCTTCCAATCCGCTTTCTGTATTTGTTGTTACTTGTCTGTAACTCATCTATTATTCTCATTAATCATACATTAGACGTATTACGGTTATATGGGTATTTTTATCTAAAATTCGATGTGTAAACTTTAATACATATTTGAGATTAGACACTTCTATAAATATTATATAAATAGTTCTTGAAAGAATTAGTTGAAATAAGTAGGTACATATTTTTATTATTTGTTAAAAGCACAAATATACAAAATACTTCTCATTAGTTAAAATTTAACAATTAGTCACAACTCGAGGATAAATTGTAGCGAAACTTTCAGCGCACTCGAATCAACTGGCGCCTAATTGAAAATTAAAAATTAATGAAGCATTTAGTTAAAGCATAATAGCTTCTTTTGAAAGCAATTACATTGTCAGCTGGCACGTGTATAAGTATGAGACATTTCTTTCCTCAATTATACCTACTATTTACTCATTTTAATTAAGTGCGGAGTATTTACCAGCTGCTTACATTCGGTTAAATAATGGCGCATTTCTTTAGCGCTGCACTCAGCTGACGTCTAATTAATATAAAATGAGTATAATATGCAGCTCGCGGGCATTATAAAATTTAATTAATTCTGATTATGTTTAGAATCAAAATAGGCCGTGGCGCGTACGTACGTGCGGGCGAATGCGCGCATGCAAGAGAATGCGAAACAATTTACAAGCCATAAGAAATGCGCCGTGCACGTAGGGCAAGAAGGACGAGGAGCAGCGTCGGGGCATGTAGTGTCCTTACCTCGTCCTGTTTTTCATTCGGAGTGCCACTTTGCCTCCTTGCAGACGAACCATTGCGTCGCGCGTCATTATCTTGTGTGCGAAGAAACAATGAAGATTTCGAGATGAGATTGGTTTGTTGCGCACCCGCGCGCGCGCACGCTTTTCAGCATCGTGCATCAAATAGAGGAAAAAGACAAGCAGAAAAACGCCTACGCAAAATAATGTGATTCGAATACATTTTTAACGATGGCCCCCTCGCCGCCGATTGCGCAATATTAAATTTCCAATTAAAAGATACGATGGGTTTGTTGTGATTATGATGGTGAAGTGGATAAAGCATGCGTATGCTTGGAGTTGGAGAGATTATCTTGCAAGTTTATAAAAGGTTGCAATTACTGCGAATTTACTTGTAAGCCGCTGAATTCGCCAAACAACATAATAATGCATTCATTGCAGCCTTTGCATTATTTCTTAATTACGAAATTATTTTCAGCACGCTGACGTCACAATGTGCACAGTAATTTACGGGCCGGGAGCCGCGCGTTTGCTGAAAAGATTAATTAAAATTTGCGCGATAAGGATATTTAAATTGGGAATTTATCGGCTGGTGGCTGGAATATAATTGCATTTATTCTCAATACCTGATTAGCGCATTTTCGATATTTGAAAATGGAACGAACTGCCGGCAGACGTCACCGCAGGAAAAATACTCGTTATGCAATTAATATCGCATTCCAGCTGCAATGCCGAATTGTTTCTATCGACTGCGGGGACGTATTCAATATGGTTATTAAATTAGGATTGAAAATTGTCAGTGCAATTCATTAGCAATTTGTGCGCGCTTTGGGTGCACGGATTGTTAATGTGTGGTTAATTCCAAATTGTCGTATTGAAAATGCACACGGATATAATTTTGCGGCCGGTCCATCGCATCCAATTAATAACATTTGCCGATTGGCAACAATTTCAGTAATCCTCGCAAATAATTACATATATAAATAGTTAATTTGTTTTGGGATTAACTGCATTTTTCAAATTTTGCATACTTACCTATTAGGGAGAAAGAGGAAACTTTTTGAAATCATTAAAAATTGATGAATATTTTTGCGGCACATTTATATTTTGTTCATAAGTGGTTTCATGAAATATGCAGCTCTGCGGGCATTGAGGTGTAAATGTTTTAATAATGCATGGCCATCAAACGCGGGGCGGAAGAGACGACAGAAGATGGACGGTAAAAGGGAATGGCAGCGGTGCGGTGCGCAAGTGCCTCCTCCAAATGTTCAATCCGCTGCTGCCCTGTGTCGCAGACACTAAAACGCTTAAAGCGATAGCGACGGGGGGGGGGGGGGGGGGGGGGGGGGGGGTGTTTTTTTTTCCCCGGGAACGGTTTTGGGGGGGGGGGGGGGGGTTGCGCCCCGGGTTTTTTGCAGGCGCGGCGCGCGCGGGAGCATAATCCGGCCCCGGCCGGGCCGGGGGGGTCGGGGGGTGGGGCAGGGGGGGGGGGGGGGGTGGGGGGGAATGGTGTGTGTTGTTATATATTCACGCGAATACGTTTGTGGCGTGCTGCGGCGGTATTGCGCACTGGGTTATTGCAATGCGACGAGCGCACTCATTCAATTTGAATTTATTAATCCGCGAATTCGAAACCGTCGCGGTAATAGGTTTTCCATGGCTGCTCTGTATGCATCAGTGGATGGGAATGCATGTTTCTTGAAGACAGGCGGCCGCGTAAATTACGCCCGCGATATGCGCAGCGCACAGTTTCGGCTTCGCAATACTTACCCACCTTGGGGCGGGTGGGATGATTAAGTAGTGGTGGTAACATTACTACCTACGTAGTTGTTACCAGTGTTTACTAAGTGGAGCAAGTTTCCTTATGCAAATGATGATAGCTCCTAGTTTGCGGCAATTTATTGTCCTGGTTATTCGAAGGACAAAAAGCAGCGAAATGAAGAAGAGCCTTGGTCCAGGCTCTTCGATTCCGATATAAAACAAACGATGTCGTTGGTTAGTCTTCGGTCTTTGGTGCTGGTGGTGGCGGCGCGGCGTGTAGGTTACGCGGCGCAGCCACCGAGTCGGTGCCGGTGCTGGTGGTTGGTTGGTGTGTGCGTGAGCGGTGTGGATGCGAGGAGGGTAGTAGGCCTGCCTGGGAAGGCTCCATCGATCCACAAGGCAGGCACCACACCACACCGGTTTCCCATTCGTTTCGCTCTCCTGCGGGGGGGCGCAACACACGGACGAAAACGGACGCGCCACCCCGCTTGCATAAAGGGAAGAAGGGCCCCCGCGCGGTTGGCCTAGTGCGGAGCAGAGGCTCATCCACCGCGCAATTTCGTCTTTCTGCGACTGCCAACCAACTCCCAACCCCGCTCTCACGCACAACGTCTCCGAGGTGTTGTTTGCCTTCGCAACGATCCATCCGAGTGTTTATCGATGCACGAAAAAAAAACATATTGACGCCTTGCACGACATGTCCTTGTCCAAAACGCACGCAATACACGCGCGAATTTCCACAATCCAATTTTGCGCACAATAGAAGACGAATAAAAGGAAGTCGATGATATCCATTGTATTTAGTTGGTTACTTATTTTGCAATATATTGACGAATGGTTGTGGGTTGTATTTCAATTAAAATGCATTCAGCATTATTATTATTATTTGCTTGCATAATGTCGATGAATGCTTGCAGCGGGTGGCAGCGGTTCGCTTTATAATTGGATTTTAATTACTAAAGAAGCTGCGCCTGTGCATTGATGGTGTAATTTGGGCATATAGACAAAGAGTATGGGTAGCTGCTGTGGTGAATAGGGAGCGAATCGATATGATAATGCGGATGGGATCAATTCAAACTTGCCGAATTGTCATCGCTTTATGGTATATAGGCAAATCGACGTGAATATGGGATAAAACGTAAGACGATGATTACATTATAATACTGAACTTCACGTTATACATATTTAACGGATATTGTTCACATTATCATAATAGCAATTCAAAATATTGGATTCGGTGCTATTATAGCGCATAATTTATTCGCATTATAAATAATCTTGATACCACTTACGTGCTTTTCATAACTTAATGCATATGAAATGAAATCGAATTAATCTTGTCAAAAGTCAAATCTATACGTACTTCTGCGAATGCGGGGTCTACGCGAATGAGCGGTAACGAGTAGAAGAAAACACGTTTGAATTCATCGTAGACATTGAATGCGTCGACCGTTATGCTTGCGTCGCTAAATACAGCAAACAAATATCATAACGTCGTGTCTGCATTCGCTTTCCTTTCTTTGTGAGCTATACATATACCTACACCCTTTTGCCTTGCGTACTATCGGGTGCTATCTAAATTGAATTCTGCGAGTGGGAATCGATGAAGGATTGGGGAGCTCCCTGAACATGTGTATGCGACGATATCAATACTATTCCGCTGGAGAAATATCCAACATTTTACTCTTCACTCGAGTTTCCGTTTTTTTCTCTCTTCTATACCACGTTCAAGATCAACTTACAAACATTTTCTTAGGGATTTGCGTATTGTTTGAAAACAGAACAAATCTATTCAAATTAAAATTGTAAATAGTAAAAGCATTGATTACACGTTTACAGGGTAGATCGAATCTCATCTCAAGCTTGCTGTGCAATGTAGAAGCACATATTACACGTATCTATAATTATCCTTATTATTCTACCTCAAGGGGATTCAACTCGGAAGGTATACTAAGCTTGACATAAATACGGCTATGATCATCCCTTCTGAATTGCGCTAAAAATTACCGCATTTGATAATAAATTTATTCGCAAATTTATTGTATTCCAAAACCAATTGTTCTTGCTAATTATATACAGATCGGGATTGACTGACTGCATGTCTGTAACGAACTGAAACATCTTCAAATATAAATAACTTCATTAACAATTTGCGCACAAACGCTTGTTCATCACGTTTCGCGCAGCCTTCATTGGGTGTATTGTCTAGTGCGAGAGCATCGGCGGCGGCTGGGATACATGCTATTTATCCAAAATTTCCTCGTTTATATTCGGCTATGCCGCGCCGCCCGCCGACGGCGACGAGCGCGGTCCTTTCGGCGATTATCAATGTCATTAACAAAGCATTCAAATGGCCGCGCCGCACAGATAGCAAGAGAGAGAGAGAGGGTTAAGAAGATTAAACAAACAATGCCGAAAGCCTCTTACGCACGGTATTATTTTAGTTAATTGATAGTTAGTGATTAATTAATGCAATATTTCCGTGGTGAAAACTTTTTCGCCGCAGCAACTTTTAATTTAACCTCAATGCGGATGAACCACGAAGACCACTACCACCGGCATCCGCAACGACTTTTAATATGGATGTAAATCGCGCGCACGCTGCGGAGGCGTCGAATTCCCAATTACGAGCGCGACCCGCCCGTTTTAATGAAGCCAACAACGAGTGCGAGCAATGCCATTATGTCTTGCCAACGAATCATTATATAAATCAATAATTATCGGTAATGGGAAAAACTCTACGCAGACAGTTTCCCGGCATTTATACGAATCTAATCCTTGGGTGGAGGGAGAACATCCCTCTTGTGTTTGATTAATACATCAATGTAGCACAATCCCAGTTGCGATGCGTGGGCGGGTGGAAATGTAACGAGATGGGAGAAGAGATGTCGCCGTTCTGGTAGTTTCATTCGTTTTGTCGCAGACGCTAGTTTGCCTGCGGGGGTGTTATCCCTTGGATCGACGTTATCCTCGTCACCTGCTTCACCCATTTGCGTGCCCGCGCAATTCGCGGTGTCGCAGGACTCACTCACGCTCTCCCACGCTGGGAGTGTGTCGCGTTATCCTTGGGGGAATTACAATCGCCGTTTCGTGCCCAAAGTGACGCGGCGCGAGCGAATATCGACTATGCTAAATTTACGAGTAGTGGGATTAGAAAATGTAAAACTTGTGTAAATGTCAATTGCGTGGTTTATAAATCAACGTTTATAAAAATATTCGCGCGCTGAATATCGGATGGAATGACCTAAATTGTTTATCGTACGATATAATTGGAGATATCCTGATTTTGATCCAACATCAAAAGATACATATACGTATTGTTTATATAGTGTTAGCGCAGGTATTCACCTGCTTTCACATTTTTCTTGCTTCTTGCGATGCGAAAGGTATTTTCCGCACCGGATGTGAGTTTCGTATTATATCAGAAAGATGAGAAAATCACTAAGATCAGCAACCTAATGTTGTGTCGGAGTTTGCTTCCGTTTTTTCGCCGCGCTTGGAGAAATCCGAACAAGACGGAAATAGAATTATTTCTTTCATTTCATAATGCGGTGAATGAATAACACCACGCACGTATTGGTGGCGAAGACTAGTTGATTACAGCGTAATATTTAATTACTTTTACTAAAATATGCCAAAACCAATAATACTAAGCAAACTGTGTTTCGGCGAAGTGCGCTGCGTTTCGAATTAATTCGTTAAATAAATGCGAATTTCATAATGAACGCCCGGTGAATTAATTTTCGGTTACAAAATATTTGTGTTTGATCTGCTACCGCACGCCTGGCGAAGAAAAAACGGGCGTTAATATTAATGACTGTGAAAATGCGAATAAATTATATATTTGCACATTTATTCAAATTATTCGCGGGCGACCTTTCTGGGGAAAACAATGTTTTCGTGTCGGTGCGCACGCCGCGCCGCCCGCGTTCGTTCGGCATCATTCAAGAAACGGACAGGTACGCTCATTTTCATCTTGTTTGTGTGGCGCGGTGCTGTTTTTCCGTCGCGCACAAGCGTTCAATTACGCGCAAATTGTTTGTTTAATAATCACAAACGTTCCCTCTGTCCATCAAAGAAAGAGTTTTGCGCGCACATTTCGTATTTGCAATTTTACAATATGACATTTATATATCTACAAGAGATACTCTAGTACTCTAGTGAAATGTCATAACAGAATTGAAAATAAAAGAGTGGAGATAAAAAAAAACCAAATGGAATAATCATATACTCGCGGCCGCTTTGAAAAGGCACAAACGATCAGCATGATTACAACTCAACGTTTATACTTTATACGAAATATGTAAACGAAAGCGTGGGCGGTTGCTTTGAAGCCACTTCCCCAGCAACAATGTGGTTTAATAATGGATATGCGGTGCGGCGCCAAGAGGTGGTTGTTTGTTGCGTCAATATGATTGTCACCAACATGCGTTAAAGGAAATAATAACACTTGAATTACTATAAGATGTTGATAATAAATCGAAAATTTATGCTTGAAACACAATACTGCACTTGTGCAACTTTTGATGCAAAGGAGACAGGGACGCTTCTTAATTTGCGCCGAAGTGCCTCACTATGCATTTTGGAGTGGCGTTTTGACTCATTAGTTTAAGATTAGTCGGTCGCCATCTGTGTGACGAATTCGAGCAGCTGGCGGGTTGCTTTTTCGTCTTTTGGTGTATAATCTGCGCGGGCGGGCGGGTGGGCGACTTTTGCTCAAGTCCAAAGTGCCGGAAGCACGATGCGCCAGTACCGCATTGATGAATGATAACGTCGTTCCATTAAATTACGCTTAACATTGCATGTTACGTATAGCAAATATCAATTTGTTTTTGGCAGCGCATTGATTATCTAATGTGGATCTCATTACGCTAATGTATTGTAAATACAATCCTGACTGTTGGCAAATGCGGGCATGGGGAAACTTCTTGCTTCCTATCATCGCCTTCTCCTAATTACATTTCTCTTTCTGCCTTTCTGCGCGCTGCAAACTTTCCAATTAGGAATACGCACATTAAATCTACTCTATTTAATTCGGGTTGTATCGTTTCTTAATTAAGATATCCGCGGTGCGTATATTAAGGAGTTTTCAATTTTGACGCTCCTGCAGATTTTCGCGAACCGGCGCGCGGCCGGTAATTTAATACCAATAATAAAGTTCAGCTAGCAAATGCCTAATTGGCAATTTGGTGAAGTCCACGACGATCGTGATTCGTCGTCCTTTAATTCTCGCCTTTTTACGCTTTTCGCATGAGGTGACAGTAACATTAATTGACTTTTAAAATCGTGCGCGGGGGCGACTCGCCTCGGCGCCCGGCGCCGGCAAGTAAATAATAAGGGGATGCGCGCGCGTGCCCGTCGCGAGGGCAACGCGAGAAAAGAAACGATGTGCGCACAAAAAACACTTTGCTTTGTGTGAGGCTTAGTCACAATTGGCTTCGCTTTTATATTGTTCATGGATTGTGTATGACTGGTGGCACAGTAGGCCGCCGTGTACGTACGAGTGGACATTTTAGCCCCGTGCACCGCTTAAATGAGTTGTGGGGGCGTGTATGTGCGCGCGCGCCTAAAGGGGAGCAACTTGCGCTTTTAATAAATGTCAACTACAGTGGAAGGCACCAGATGGCATTTTCAAAACGCCTACCACCGCGATCCGGAAACGCTAAGCACCGCATCATTTTCATCAGATTAAATTAATTCCGTCCCACGTTCGTTTTACCACCAAGCGACTGCGTTAAGAGTTGTGCGCTTGTTTTTGTCATGCAGGTGTGCAATTTTTAATCGAGAATTTCATATCAACCCCATGGATTCTGTGGGGTGCGTTGAATATAAAATATATTTATTCGATGAGCCGAAATACGTACACTCGAACGCATCGAAATTCTATAATGCGCGATTCCGGGGAAAAAACGCGCCGCGCGGTTGTGATTGATTTTCGCACTCGCGCCAAGTAAGACGTCCTGCATGCCATTCTTCATTCTTTTCGTCGCCCGCCCACGCGCCGAGCCGTCGCCGATGCCGACGACGACGGCTTGAATTTTTCGCATTTCGCGCGGGGGTGACATAAAAAAGGCGGCGGCGAGGAGTCGAGTGTATATTCCCCACTCGGCGGCGGCAGTCGCAGAACGATTTTTATTGTTGATCGAAATAAGATTGTTGTAATTTCGCAGTTCCTATTGCGGACATAAATCATGAAAGCAATCGTCTATTAGAGTCGATGCGAATGCACGAATGAGAACAAGGGGAGAGAAAATAGTAGAAGACAACATCGTACCAGAGCGCCGGATTATAGCGGGATGGCTGAATGAATTTCCGCGAATCTGGCCGGGGCCCGGCTGGTGCGCATTTTGTATCGTAGTAACCGGCACTTGGAGATCGGGCGCGCACGCCGACGATTTCCCAAAAATGTATTTTCTTCACGCTGTGCGCCGTGCACGAGCGCTTGTTTGAGTAATTCCATTTTCGACGACGTTGTTTTATTAAATTTCGTCGCCCGTTCGATATACCTACCCCAAACCAAATATTATATGAAAATAACGGGGGTATAATTTTTAAGCACATATCTCTAAGAGTAGGTATTCGACACGATCCTCGATCGACCAAATAAATGACATGTGAAATGCGGCGCGTTTGTATTTCCGGGGGAACGATAAAAGCGGGTCGGGACCATTACAGTAATCTAACATTGTGCGGTAGCCCGGGCGCACATTCATGCATCCTTCGGCGAAGGAGGAAAGAATCCATGTGGGACGAAATTTCGGGAGCGATTGTAAGCGGACGCAATTAGTCGTTAAAGCACATAAACGACCACAATAATGAAGGTCGAGCAATAATCGTTTGTCTTCGGTCAGTTTCCATGCGGCGCGCGCGCGCGTCCCCTTTTCACACGCCAGCAAATTACTTGGAATCAAGTCAAATTTATATATTTTTTTCTTGGCAATCGGTGATACGAAACTTTTGGAAACTGTTAGCGCGTTAGTATCTGTTGCGCAACATCATCATGATCCATAGACACAACAGCCGCGGTGGAGAGCATTGCTGTAAATACTTTTTTGTTGTTGCGTTGCGGGGCGGTTGTTGGTAATGAAATTTTCCGCCTCGTGGCGATAAATTAAAAGCAAACGCAAGTTTAATACTGATGAGCCCCCATGCATCATGGGCAGATATGTCATTTATTATTAATTGCAAAAGTTTTATTTTGTAAATAGTGCGCAAGCGTGGGCGGCGCACATCCATCTCATTCGTATGTATATTTGACGATCGTATTCGAGGAAAAGGGGTATAAGAGCGCATCCCACCCACGCACACGTCGTACTACAAGACGATCGGGCCCGCGTGGGCGTAAAATATATATATTCTCTGCAGTTGTCAGTTATTAATGTTGTATGAACATACGAGGTTTGTTTTTCTACGGACTAGCAATACTTATTACAGCTCGGAGCGCTCGGACCGTTCCGTTCGTTCCGGGCGCAGCACACATCCTTATTGCCCAGCCCCTGTTTTCCCCGACTATCTGCCGCATATCATAAAACGAGAATGCATGTACATGTGCGGAAAACTTGGAAACATACTCCATGTGTTGGAATACTTCTTGCGCGAGAGCACAAGAAGCAATGTTCTTATCGTGTATTCGATTTGTCACGATGACTTTAGCACATCTATTTTCGCGCGCGTGGAAAACTGGATGGCATTCGCATTCTCGCAGTTTGCGATGATATCATTTATGCAGCTTACATATTTCTTTTGCCGGCGTATGTTCGGTGGGAGGGCGCTGATACATTATTAATCGTGCATCATAAATTGTACTTAGCGCACTATGTTTCGCAGTTTCGCAGCCCGCAAAAATGTATTGATCAAATTTATGGATTATTTAATCCTCGAATATTTATCTTGGGCCGATGGTAATGGCGGGAGAAAAATTACTACATTCGTAAGTGTTTTATTGTCTCAATCACCGACAAGCTATTTATACGCTGTGGTGCAGCGCAATGCAATTTGTTGAACAAATTTTGTTTAATTGTACGGCATACATGGCTAATGGAGTACACGTTTATTTATGTTGCCTTTGTGCCATTCAGCCGCCCGTCGGAAGGGCGAAGGAAAAGTTTTAAAGTTGTCACTCGCGAACTTGATGCAATTGCAAAGCAGCGGTGGAATTTCGCTCCGAGAAAGGGAGCAATCTCTGCAACTCTTGATTCTCCTTCAGCTAGCCAGTGGCGCAAAGTTTACCGCAAACTTGTGTGCGCAGTGCTTTGGATGTCACTCATGGAAAAGTATGTTGCGCCGTTATAGTAAATATGAAATATACCTTGTATTCATTGTTGTACACTAAACGCCGTAATGGAAAAGAAACTCATACGTAACTGTCAGTTTTTCGCTTAACTAAGTAATAAAATTACCTTTTGATGAAGACTAACCATTTTCAAATTGTTAGCTTCGATATTCTGTATATAATTTGCGCTTTATTATGCAGCATATCGAAATAACGATTAAACACAACCTAATTGAAAATTCATTTCGCAGAACATGGTTGGTGGCGTTGTGCGCTCGCGCAAGAATTAATTTATCGCCCTAACGAGATCGACCTAATTATAACTTTGACGACGTCGAGATAAATTGGAATTAACTAAAAATACACACGCAGTTGGGTTGGCGCGCATATGCATGCAGTACTATGCTTGTGCAAAACTTGCAAAGAGTTTGCAAATTTTGTGCGTCCGCCATTAAATTACAAATCGTCAGTGGCGAATGTGAACGAACGATACTCGCGGGAGGGCAAACATACGGCTATTTCGCGTCCACCGTGTGGCCGACCGCGCGCAAAAATATTTTGAAATCTCTCTTGCTGGCGCGCGCGCGATGCGACTAAAAAAAGCGCGTTTTCGTGTTTCGATTTGACAACGACGCGGGCGGAGGGCGTAATTTCGGGACAACCTTGGCTCGAAAAATCACATTTTCGTTTTGCACGCCTCTCAGCTTAACTTCGCGACCGATATTAGGCACTTTGGATAGTCGCCTGTGACGATCAACACTATTTTTAGTAATGTGATCTATGGAAATAGACCATTTAAATTTATCACTTTTAAATTAACAGCATAGGACATTTTGTAGCATATTAAGAGATGTCTCATATTTTTGATTCTATAAATTATGCTGAAAAAAAAAACGGTGATTGCAATTGAAAAGCAAACATGACGTAAATCTTTATCAATCATTGAGCCAATTTAAATGCCAGCGCACATATGATCGATGAATGGCATTTAGGCAAAAATTTTGATATTTCTGAAGCGCGTATAATACCAATTGCAGCAACATCAATCAACACTGAGAGCAGCGGGTAGTGGATGTGTGCTGAAACAGTCGTTACATTTTCGACATGCAACATCACATAATGAACTCGGAAATTCGGTGCGCGTCTGTTTACCAGCCGCGTTAAGTTGCAAATTAAACGAATGAATGTTTCAGCGGTCAGCCCCGCGTGCACACGCGTCTGTGTCGGGATGATTTCGCATCACCTGAATTATTTGACCGATGGATTTGCATGGGTACACGTACGCACGTACGCACGCACTCGCTAATGCGAGTAAGCATGTTATTAATAATTCAATTCAATAACGTCACGCATTACACGGTGTCGTTGTGTTTTGTGACTGCGCTAAAATTACACTAGCAGGCGGTGATCCACAGACATGGGGAATATTTCGCGTACTTGTTTTATTCCAGTTGCGAAATGGAATAAATTAATTGGATTTTGGTTATTGGCGGTATTCAAAACTGGGTAGCCAGGTAAATATTTGCGAAAAGTTTCATGATTTATTGCCGCGCGCGCAGGCGGGTGATAATTGAGAAGAATTGCAGATTTTTAAGCATCCCCCAATGTGCATTTGCATATTTGCCGTTCTTTGGGCTTTGGCGATGCCATTGTCATTTGTCTCACTGGATGCGGGTGTGTGTGGCGCACTGGGTTTTATGTATTGCATTATAATCATGATAATAATATTCGCGTATAGGTCGTTGGAAAATTTTCCTAGTGGCGCATAAATCATACGTGTCAAGCGAATGCCGACGACACGGTAAAATTCCCGAACGCCGACGCCACCGTCTCCGCCATACCGCATTCACCAATTTATTATCAGGTTTTGTCCTTGCGCTGCGCGCGTTATCTCTGCGTTTAGGAAGTGCCATTCAAACGTCCGTAATACCCGCACATAAATTTCGTCGTAATCAAATCTTTTGCGCAATTTACTGATTGTCGATAAATTTTCGGCTTTATGTATTATCTAAATCTATGCATCTGGCTTGTACGCGCTTCTTCGCATTATCCTACGCATTTTCCTATTAACCAAGCACTTGTAGAATTAATAATTTTAATTCAAACTACTTATTGAAAATGTTCTTATTATTGATTGAACCGTAACATGTTTTCTATCATACTTGAACGAGTATTCAATCGAGAATTTTATTATTATTAATTTTTCAAAAATTTGTGAACGTTTTTATATTAAATTAACTATTTGCAAAGTAGTAGGTTGGGTAGTAGAGTTCGCCCATTTTGTTTGAGATGCTCCAATTTCTTCCATATAAGGTAAAGTTGTTGTCCATTGGCTATGACTCACGTTCGATTGCGAGCATTGCTGCTTCATCGGCTTAAGTCCGCCCGCGGCGCGATCACGCCACTCATGCGAGCCAACCCGCGGCGATTCTTTGTCAGTGGGAGAGATGAGTAAGAAATCTGAGGCCGGCAGGTGCTGCTTTAATTTGATGCGGCTCGCGCGCAAAACAATTCTCAAAACAATAACATACAAGATAGAATGTTTACCAGTCGCGTATTTCTACTTCACGTTAATACTGTTATTTTTTCAAACGTTGATAAACACATCTGCTCTCCTGACAACAATTAGCATCAAATAACTTTCTTACAAGCCAGATAGAATACGATGCTCAGTGAAAACTTCAATTGTGTGGGAAATGCGGAAATTGTTAAGGTAATTTACGACTTTGTACATAATATACTACTTGGAATTGAGTTGAGCAATGAGGGTTTACCTTTGTTTTCGTGAAATGTTGGGGAAATCGAAGAACGATCGTGAAAAACTTTGCATTGGAGTTTTCCATTATAATTTAAGGATTCAAAGCTTTCAAAAACTGACGTATACCTTCATTTAAGCTACTTCTCCAAGTAGCTCTCGTAAATTGGCATTGGCAGTATCGTCGTAGCAAGTAAAGATATTGGAAGACGTAAAAAAAAGGAAACTAGGCAAAGTCCGGAAAGTATAAAACTGCATATTATGCGGGCAAACCTTCAGCGTGTATTCTCTATTTCTCGGAGTTTGGGTCGCCCTTTCACGCACGCACGCCCTCCATGCGTCGTTCTTAAAGCAGGATCAAAGAACTTATTTTAACCGAGTGACCTCAGAAGGAGTCGTTGAGCGCCTTGCGGAATTCATCGGTGTCCCACGTACATACACGGTACGTACGATTCTACACTTTTCGCCGACGCGTCGGAGAAAAGCACGAAGCGCCACTTGAGATGCCACGTTACGACACTTATATAAAATACATCAAGAACCGATTTTTACGATGCATTCGTTTTTCATCTCTTGTTGTGAGTGGTATATGTGCCGGAGCTCATATTCCCTTCCGCCTCGCGCTTTTGATACACTACGTATTGCTTTCTACTCGTTTTTCTTCGACGACACTTTCGTTTATGTCACGCCGTATGTATTAGCATGCAAACCGTATATTTTGCAACGTTCGGCGTCGTCGGTATAATGGAGTTTCGTGTCACCAGAAGAAGAGGTATTAATAAATACGAAACGACTTTATCTCCGTGACGTGATGGAAAACGTATACATACATAGTACTCGTGCGCCGCGAGGCATTTTAAATATATGCGCAGACGGTGTGAGACGTGCATGAATACTGCATTCATTTCCGAGTAGGGCGTGCGTGCGTGCGCGATGTCATCTAGTCAATTCAATCGTCAAATTTGTCGACGGAAAATTGAAGGCAAGAGCATTTTCACAAATGCTCTTTTTCTTCGGTCGCAATTTTTCGTCGCGGCAGTATGCGTGGCACTGGCATTGATTTTATGTCAATTGTTAAGACTGGCAACTTCGACGTCGGTGACGCTTGTTGTGGTGAATGCGCTCTCCGCAAAGCAGATTATTAACTTTATAATTACTTATTTCACGTTGGACGGCGTTGCGAAATTGATTTCTCGTACGGATAAAAGCAAAACGTAATTGATTGCGTCGCCCTTGGCCACAATAATACCTAAGAATTTAGGTCAGGCGAACAGAACAAGTCTGGATTTTAAAATCCCGAAGAAATCGCACCATTATTGTTTATATGTTCGCTTGGATTTATAAATTGTTGTCAGCAAAGGGTATTTTTAAACTTTTTATTGGCGACGCGCGCTTGCTTGCTAGTTTACGCTCGGATACATCCCGGCGATTTTTCGGAGCGCGTCCCCTTCTATTTGTGTTTGCGATTTCGTTCGGTATTGACCTTTAAGAGTTGCGTCTTCTCCCGAGTCTCTGCCGAGGTGAAATACATTGGTTGTGCAAACGAAAGCACCGACCAACTTTCGGAATCTCGGCGGGGGTGGTTTGGTAGTGGTTGGGTTTTGCTTTTCTGCGCCGTTACGCAGCGCACACATTTTTGCACAAGGCACTAGATTTTTGTTTTTATATTTGCGATATCCAAGTTTGACACTTTGCTTTTTAAGATAGATGCCCATAGTATGTAGCGCTGCGCACAGCGAGGGCCCAAAGTCATTTATTGCTAAGATGCTGAAATCGAGAAATTCATTTAGTTTTTTTGTGCGCAATTTTTCCTGGCTGCACGCGCGGTGCAGCGAATTCAATTCGACTCGTGTACTGAAAGAACTTCATCACCATCAGACGACGGAAACAACACGCGGGCCGCGAGATGTAGGTCAATGTGAGAACAAATCATAGATTTTTTGCTTGCTTTTCTGGCGTAAACGCTCCTGTTCCGGCGCTGGAAATTTAAAAATGTGTCCGAGGGGAGAAATATCCCGCGCGTGAAAAAATGGACTAGTAAGAAATTTTGCTTTATTATATAAAAGTTACATTAAACGATTCCTCCAGCCGGCGGGCTGGAATTAGCTCGCGCGCTTGACGGCGGTTTTTCCCTCCGCACGCGCGTCGGGTATAATTCCGCACATTTTTTTTGCATCGCATCCCTTTTGCCTTCATCACCACAATCTTTCCTGCGTCGAGCACACTCACACATACACACGCGAGCATCCGTCGAGCCGCCGTTTCGGGCACGAGGACGATCGTTGTCGGGGAATATCCTCCTCCTCCCATCCGTTCGTTTCTTGCTCTCCGTGTGCGTTCCTCCTGCTCTCGGCGACGATTTGCAGCCGAGAGCAATCACCAATCCCCCCAACACCGACGACGACGACGACGACGAGGACGACGTCGTTTGTTTGCTGGAGAGCTCCCGCCATCGTTTGTATTTCGCACTGTTTCCTCCCGCCGAGTTAAGCTGATGCAATTTTTCAGCGAATACTCATCAACGTAACTTTGCGGACGACAAAACAACATCTTTCTTCCTCGCCGCGTACTTCCCCACCAAAAGCGGCGAATTAACATAAAATATATTTATTTTCATTTGATACCTTTGATGAATCAAGTCGAAATAAGATAATCTCAGCAGTGTTGAAAATTAATCGACGACTTCTGCTTTTCCGAAGAGGGTTCGGGTGTGTATTATCAGGGCAAACTTTTGGAGGAGAAGAATGCGAACACGTACCCACTCGCCATGTTGAGACAATGAGTGGAGGTAATTAAATTTCGGTATTAATTTACGCCGTTCACCTTATCGAATTACACAGGCAATCATACGTGCGGGGGGTGGTCAAGTCCTTTGCAGTTCGTAGCGGGTTTTGTTGTGCGAGCGCTCACAATCACTTTAAGTGCTTTAACTAATATTAGTGATGTTTAATTAAATTGGTTTTCGGGGGGATGACTTTATGAACTTCCCGATAAAGATAAACTCGTCGGCTGCGGTTGGTGCGCGCGTGGGTGTGAGCTGTAAAGGTTCGATTGCCCGGCACGCCGAGCGCTGGCCATCGGGCAAAAGTACGAGGAGCGTAGTTGATGGAATTTTCTTGTAAGCCCGAAAGCTGCCACGCGAAGGTGGTTGGTCGCTGGTGGTCGGTTTTGGCGAGCGCTCCAAGTGAAGGATGCTCCAACTTTATGCGACGTGGAAACCAAAGTCATTTTCAATCTTGCTACCAACTTATTTGAATTAGTTACTTTAACACATTATGAAATCGTTCTTTGTTTACAATCTCAACAAAACCATCAAATATTCAATTTTAGACGATTCAATCGTAAATGATTAGCATCAAATTGCATTTTGAGCTTTGTTAATTGTGACCGCATAAGAGAGAGAAATGCGAGAGCATGTTATTATACAATTTCCAATATTATTTCGATGTGAAACTGTTCTGCCTGCGTGCGAAGGTTGGTTTTGACACTTCCCACCTTGTTTATTTAGGTGCCGTAAGTCTGTGGCAGGCGCACAAGCGCACACGGGCTATTACGCGAATGTCTGCAGGATAAGACGACGGCGGTGGTCTGGGTTGGAGTGGGCTGTAGTAGGCAGCATCGAGAGCGATTTTCTGGGTTTTCCGCAAATGCGCACAGTTCCAACTCACAGATGGAACGAACGGTAACTTACTATATATCTCGGCTAAGATTGAATTGAAAGGCGACGCTGTGGCAGTGCAATAATCTTCTTCAGCTCGCGTTGCGCAAACTTTACATTCGTATAATTATAACACGTAATATTACATTTTATGCAAAGCGTGCGTCGCACAAAATAAATAGCATATTGAGCGATACATTACGATTACAATGCCCTAAAAATAGCGTAATAAATAATAGTCGATTTAGAGATCAAGAATTCCAAACTGTCCAAAATTTCACGCTGTGATTTGTGACTGGAATAGAGTCGTGTGGGCGGGAGGATATAGCTTGTTGGACCTATGTCAAATGAAGAGACAGATTCAACCTGAACCCATCACACCGCGCGCCGCCGCATTGGCCCATCAGAGCTAATCTCGTCCGGCACGGCGGAAAACGTCTTGCATGGTGACAATTTCCAATATGTTCCATTTCGGTGGTGGAAAACGTGTATATTCGGAAACCCATACAAAATGCGCATTCTATCATGCAAATCCTTGCTTAACATACAGTGCATGGAGGCAGCAGCACACAAAGATGTGTTTTTACTGCCTTTCACAATATTTTTATCGCGCCGCAACATAAATAGTCCTCATTCGAACCTCAAGGATAATGTCACAGGATGAGCGATGCCAACTCCCTCATGTGCGCGCAGTGGGTAGCATTAATATAATGACATCTAAACTGCCATCAACTATTAATTGGATCTATTCGAAATAGTCTCGCTGGCGTCATCCGCCTATTTCTTTGGGGAACTATAGGGATATATTAGGGCAAGCGGTGTGCGTGAGTTCTTGTGTACACTTGGTATGTGCGGGCGGATAAGCTATGGAGGACACGAGCGGAACATGGCACACAGTGGCTGTCGGAAAGCATGTTGAATTATTAATGACAGACGAGTATAACCGCTGATGTAGCCGTACGCGCGCACACCAGCCACCAAATATAAGGCAAACCGTTCTCACGTTTTGGCTGGTGCATGGCGCTGCCAACTGCCCTTTTCCGGTTGCGCTTTGTCGTTCTCGCCACCGCGCTTTTCCGCCTTTCGCTGATCCCTCGATTGGATATTAATTATACTCGGTGAAGTTATGTATATTATGTTTTTACGCCATGCAAATCCATTACTTACTTTGTTGATTTACGCACCAGCAATGGGAATTCTTTGCTTAAATTTAATATTTGTTTGCGTTAATATTTTATTTGAAATTGATGGGATCGATAAGTATGCGGGATGCTGTTCAGAAATTTTAAATTAGTTGACAATTTTTATAAGTACTTTAAGATGATGATGCAAACTTATTGATATACTATGAATAATGCCGCATTTCGTTAGCGGTCTACGCAATAATCCGCTTTCGCCGAAGCAATAGCGCAAATGTGTTAACAATATGCTAAAGTATACGGAAATTTATGCATGAAGCCAATAATAATTCAGTTTCGAGTGCGTCGCTGGGCGATTCGAGAATTCAATTAAAATGCCCTCGGACAGAGGCGCAGCATAAGGGGTCGATTGCCGGCTACTTGAACCGTTTCGACCAAGCACGTTATTGAATAGGTGCTTTCAGGCAAACCAAACAGTTTTAAAGATGATATGAAGAGGTGGACCGCCGCCCTGAATGATTTCTGAACCGCTTTCGTTCTTATTATGCTGATTTCTTCGCAATCACAGTCATTATTTTCACGTCGCCCCAGAGAGCAGCACCTGTTTCTCATTACGATGCGAGCCATGCGCTGGAATACCACATCCGTATTCAAATGTATTATTCTTCAATCTTTGTCAAATGATGTTCGCGCATGTGCGCTGCGACACCGCAATTGCTAACTTGGCTTGCCGCAAGAAAGCGGAAGTCGACGCAGCGCAAGAGCGCGCGCGCATTTCCCGGCCGCGCCTTTGCTTCCGATCTATAATGATTTCCTTATTCAAATAAAAGAGGAAGTATCACGACGTTGAAGTAAGAAAACGAAAAGGTTTTCCATTCGGTTCATTGCTGTCGCCAATAGGAAAAATGACGAATGGCCCAAATTCAATGAAGGCTAATTTAAAACAAAACTCCCTTGCATTCTATAATTTGAATTCAAAAGGTATTATTTATTATGATCAAATACAGAAAGGTCTGAAGAGATTCATTGAGTTGGGGTGCTTTTTAAGAGAAAATTAATTATGGAAATTTCTATTCTAAGATATTGAGCTGGAAATTCACAGCCATAGAAATTCTTTAAATTATACTTAATTCATCATATAATTCTTGGGGTGTTTCCGCCAGTACGAGTAAATTACTAAATAAACCAAGGTGATGGGCAATCAGGTGGAAGACCGGAGGAGTCAAAAAGAGTGCTCTCCTTCACGTTGCGAAAAGTTGGCCGCTGGCGCTGCCCCTCAGTTCCCAGAGCACTATTTTATTTTTCAAACGTGCAAATGGCCTTTTCAACAAACATCACGCGCAATTACTTCTGGTCTCGTGTGCAAAAAAGAAGCCGACGAGCAAATAATAGCATCGGGTGGTGGCGGCGGCGGCGGCGCGGTGTGGGAGGTGAATGATGGTTCATACACTGGAAGTTACGTGTGCAAGAGCAAAAGCGCACATTATTTTCCTCCAGTTTACTTAAACGCTTCAATACAACTCAACCCTCAATGCGATTGAGAGGTTTTCAATTAACTGCTGAAATTTATCATTTAACGCTTTTTTTTTCATTTTGAACCATTTACGATTTAGTTTTATAAAAATGTTCCGTTTCATACGACTAATTTGTTTCAATACTAAAGCGTCATTAAATTTTATTCGCCAAGCACCAACTTGGGAGGGTGGATTTTACTTACTGCATATTGCTCCCTGCATTGCTTCGCTGGGCGTTGTGTATCGAATTGCATTTCGCGTGCAGCTGAAGAAGGAGGGCAAATCGAGGAAAAAACACAACGTGATAAATGCGCTCCGTGCACACCTTATTCACTCCTCGTGCGGAGGTCCTTTTACCGCGCGCCGGGTAAGGCCAGGGGCACGCGCGCTTTTACACGATAAAAATAAACGATTTGCGCCTCGTTTTCGAACCCGCAACATTTATATATAATACACAAATCATTAATTAAACTTGAAACTCATTAAAGCACCACACAAGGCAGGGGTAGAAGAAATGGGAAACAAATTATATTCGAAAATCGCGCGCGCAAAGAAAAAGTTAATGGATTCGCGCATTTAAATATTTATTTGGTCGGCGGTGGGGCAATTAAAATTGCAGGTGGCGGCCGGGTTTTAATTGGCACGCAGGCAAAAAGAACTTTTGCATAGGCGCGCGTCGGAGATACGTAATTTCGCGGGGTGCACGCGATTGGCAAACCTTCATTAGTGAAAACATGTATTCGTAGCGGTAGGGATTTTAATCCGAATCGCGACCGCATTTACAACGCCCGCTCGACAAGTTTCGCAACTATCTTTACGGCGCCTATTGTGTATATGACACGCAAACTTCCATCATTTGCGCGGTTCTCTTTGCGCCAGTCTGCAGAAAGGGTCGATGGATATGCGAGCGCGAGCGCGCGCGTAAAGCAATTTCAAACTGCAATCATGCTCGATTTTGCGCCTGTCTCATTTGGCACAGCATTCGAAGGGCGCGCTGAAAGGACAATAGAAGTAGCACACGGCGAGCGCGCGGAAAAGAAAGCGCGCCGCTTTGGAATGCTTTGATAGAATCGTGTTTTAAAAGTAGAGCTATCATCGTATAGCAATATACGAGTACATGAGACGCGGACGCGGCGTGGGGAGGAAGTGGTGTGTGACTTTAAATGGCCGGCGATTAAAGTTAGCGTACTTTACTTTTTAGTGCCTCTTTCTCTGCTCCTGTTGACGTCCGTGATTCGGGCAAGTGTAGAGACTTCTTGGGATGGCCAACGAGTTAATAAAACGCAAACAAAATACGCGCGGAACCGTTGAACAGGCGCTCGTTAAGCTGTTCGGTCTTAAGATCTATGCCACTCGCGCTCGTATAGTTTGCGCGCTTGATTGTGGACGTGTACAATTTAATTAAATTGTTTAGCGATTTAATGGTGATTGCACCAGTGGAAGAGTTGTGTGTTTCGCTAGTGGTGATTTCCGATTAAAGCGCGGAATTTAATATTTCGCGTATAATATTAATCGTGTTTTCAGCGCCGCTAATGTGTTTTTAATGCATATCCCTTGAGCTTGCGCAAATTATATATTATATGTAGCATCGAAGAAAAACAAAAATCACACATGGAACTGCATCGATTTGCAATTAATCTTTCTTTAATTCTATACGAATCCGATTATAGAATGGATCATTAATCATCTAAGCGCGCGCTTTCATCCTATTTAATATTATACAATTTCTGGCTCATTACATATCAAACATATTGAACCCGCAAAGAAGGCAGAAGAATATTTCATGCAAAATCTGCAATATACCACTATATACACTTGTTAGTAGTTATTCTTATAAGCAAACAAAATCCATTAATTCTAATCCAGACATGTACCTAAACTACCGCGGTAATAATTCGCGAATATATTTCATTGGAGATGTCTGGCCTCGCACATCATCACCCGGCTATAAATTCGTTCTCAGGTGACGGGGGCGTGCAGGAAGACACGCGAAATCCTTACACCATCGCGGGCGGACGCATCTTGGGCGGGCGTGGCAAAATGAGTTAGTGCCAGTGAATGCACCCTTAATTTGGTGCAGCGATCGCTCGCGCGCGCGCGCGCGCGCGCACTGCAGATAAATGAGCTAACTTAACCGACACGGAAATAAGGTGACGTATATCCTCGCAGGCGGAATGCAGGCAAGCGATGCGCTCCGTTTTCCAAACACTCGTCCAATATGCAAAGCGTGAAATATGCTTTTGCCACCCCCAACCCACCACTCCGCCCAAAACTTTGTCAACTCAAACACTAAATACGGAAATGCGCTTAAGCCAAACAGAAACGGCCACTCGGCATGTTATTACTGCAATCAACTTTCGTTCGTGTTTGTTGCGTGATTTGATTAATTTGTTTGGAAAAGCCATTGGGCATCGTGGTCATAATTCTCATGGAAGTTTCAAATGGGATGATATATTGTTGTTAGGATGCCCTTTGCAAACTTAACGAGAGCAGATGCACATTGCAGCATCATGCTTGGGTACAAATTGTCAATTCCTGTTTAATAATGTCAATCGGGAAATCTCGATGACGGCTAAGAGTGAGGAGTGGAAGGACGAAGAAGAAGAAGAAGCCATTGCGTTGGGGAATTGCCTTGTGCAGGTGCAGTTTGATCAATCGCGAGTAATGCTGTATAACCATCCAACGCTGACAAGCAACGACGGTGTCGGCGGCGGCGGTGGTGGTGGTGGTGGTGGGCGCCCGCCGGGGTAGGCTGGCTGGTTGGTTGGCAGCTTGCGCGGTGGCCGCCTCCAACGCTGACTGTGTTTCGCTAGGCGCGCGCGCTCGTGTGCATGCACGCCGCCGCCGCCACCGCGCTGTCGTTGCCGCCGCCGCCGACGTGCGCTCAGTCGCTCGTTCGCCCGCCGACCAGTTCGGAGAGGCAGCTACGCCGGCCAAGAAGACGCAGCGCAACGCAACGAACGAACGCTCTTTCGGCCTCTCTTCCTGTGCGTGTGCATGAGTGAGTGTGTGTGCGCATGTGAGCCCGCCAACATATCCTGTGCGCGTGTGCATGCGGGTGCAAAACGCATCCTTTCAAGGATTGCTTTCGAGCGCGTGGCCCGCCGGTGGCGTGTGCGAGTGTCCTATTAAACTTTGGTGGGTGCTCTTCCTCTTCTTCTACTTCGTCGTACTCGACTCCTTGGGCCTAGTTATACAACCGTGATCTATTCGGTTTAACGGAAATTAAACTACGGTATGTAACGAAGGAACGCTCCACTGATAAGTGTAAAATATATTTTCTTTTAACCGAAGCGTAGATGAAAGACAAATTTAATGATGGAAATACTCATTAGCAATTAGCCTAAGTCTTTTTCGGCATCAGTGAGCTTATCGATAGGAAAGCGGCTTGAAATTGAATGAACGCTCACGCGCCCACAGCGCAAATATAAATAGTATATGTCGTAATACACAATAAGTCGTTAACTGCGCGGCACATCGCGTGCACTGGCAATATTTTTATTATTTGTGTTGTGTGATTTTTTCCTCTATGCGGTTGCTGCGGTTGAGTCCCATTATTCCGCCTGATCTTTTGATGATGCGGTACGGCGCACTCGTTTATCACGCGTGGAATCAATAAAGAATCAACGGCGTGATCTATAATCGTGGTGACTTTTTACTCGGCTGCATTCAGCGCCGAATGTCATGACATTTTCGGCTGCAGCTAAATCGACGTAGTACGGTGCGTGAGTGAGTGAGCCACGCTACTACTCGCGGGTATTTTCCGGTCGAATTTCATTTTTACGATCGCCTTTTTTCGTACGGGCCCCGAATACTCGTATTGGCGATGGTGATTTATTGAATTTTTGCGGTTGCGGATCCATATCATTTAGGCGCCGCTCCTCGGAGGATTCGTTAGCGCATTTCCGATTTTTCCTCGATGCTCTTGCGCGCTTGACTTGGATATTTTCTCGACATTCGTCGGAGAGAATCCGAGCAGATGATGCGGCGTACCTAGCAGAAGCGGAAACCGATACCCCTTTTGGGTTTAATTAAATTTCGCCGTTCGGCAACTTAATTTGCAAAACGCATTTCAATTCGAATCGAATTTTTCCCCGTCTGTGGCTATACACAAAAGGCGCCACAATTCTCCATTATTTTTTCGGGGGATTGCTGTATCTGCTTTTGCTCCCGTTACACGAACATTTGTTTGGTTTTATAATCGACACATTTTAATTAACCAAATGCAGATATTTGCTGTTGGTTGAATCCAACGATGAATTAATTTTATCCATTTTCGATTAAAACGCAAAAAAGTATGTAACAACACGATTCGCGGGCACAATTCAACATGCCAATAATGATTATTGCGTGCGTGCGTGTGTGAATGAGTGTGTGTTTTCATATTTTCCGTGTTATCATAAATACATGCGCACACTTTGCCATTACCTGTATTTAAATTATACCATGGCCGGCGTGAACGGTATTGCATTGCGCGCGTGTACCCACGTTATTGCTATTGCAGCTTGCGTACCCAGGCAATCGCGAAATGTTATATTTAAATTTCGCCGTTTCAATCAACGCCGTGAGACATTTTATTCCCTCTGGGTTGTTGCTGCTTTAAAATTGTGGCAGGTAACATTACTATGAATGCAATAAAACCACTATAAAAGTTTGCTATTTATGTTCATGTTAATATTTTGTGCATTGTGACGTCGGCGTCGATACGTTCAGCGTGTTTGTGTGAAAAACATCTACTATATGTGCGTCAGTGATTTTGCATATGCATGAAATAGATTACGCACTTTTTCCAACCACACACCACCTATTCACCTTTGATGCGGTTTTTTATGGTATTGAAACAACGTTGCACATTTCAATCCCGTCCAGCGGAAATGATTTACATGCCTCGTTTAACATTGCGGTTATATGGAGATGACGGCTGGGCATTTACACAATAATTATATAATTAACAAGTATTCTCCGTATTCATGGCTGCTTTTGATATTCATATTTGCTAGAAATTACTTATTAAATATTTAATGTAGAGTTTAGTGTATTTTATGCTTGAATTTTGCTGATAGATTATTGTTGTTCACTTGATATTTAATTACGATAAATATTCATGGCAGTACAACGACTGGTTAATGGTGCGTTTAAGACGTGGGTACACAACTAAAAACCCCTTCAGACGTACAACAAACACTTGAGTGCACAATTATGGCCATCGCCTTCCAGCCCAAGTATCAACATGATTCTTTAACAAGAACATTTAACTTAACTGCTATCTCTTGAATGATATTTTTTTGCGCACCAGAGTTATTATCAAAATATACATACCATATTGAAACGTGCAACAAAAACATTTACACTGTGATCTAAATATAGAGCTCTTGACATTTGGGGGGTGGGGCGGGGCGCCTTTTTGTTGATGTCGATCAGTTGCGCATTGATTAATGCAAAAGCCCATCATTGAAATGGTTCGCGGTATTAAAACTGCGGCGCCGCATTTTCGCTTTCCCCGCTTGTGTCGCGTCGGACCCATTAAATTTCCACACCTGCGAGCGCGCGCGCAGTGACTTGTGACCCGCGACGCTCCTGGGAAGCCTGTCGGGCCGATAACATTATTAGAAGCCGCGCGAACGCGCAGCAATTTCGTCAGCGAAATCCTAATGAGAATCAACAGCACGCACGAATTTACATTGATTTGTAATTAAATCAACACGCGTTGATGATCCAACGCGTGTCGGTGGTTGGTCGAAGGGTGTGGGGGCAGCGGTTGGTTCCTTTTCCGCCCCGCAATGCATTGCGCATTGCAAAAGATTCCTCTTGTATGATTTGCTAGCTGCTTTCGGAGACGAGTGCGCGTAATCTATTTATAAACCTTCACGTACGTTGATTAATTATTGCACGCCATCATGCGCGTGCATTGCCGATTATTGGCTAACCGTGGAAACCGTATTCAATTTTCTGCCGTGTGCATATCACACGCAATTGCATAAGTGTTGGGCTTCGTGCGCAATAACATTCGAAATAACTATAAATAAAGCCATTGATATATTGGATGGTCGGCTAAAAATTGGGTTTTCACTCTTAATAAATTTGAATTTATTAATTATCATGGCATGCGTCATGCGGCGTGATTGCAATTATTAGATGTAATTGTAAAAACGCGACGCTTCATCACGTGTTTTTCTACTGCGATATATAAATACTTGTCTACGAAGTATTATAAACGCGTTTAATTACTACTTAACATTACTGTGTTTAAGCTGGTGTAGTGACTAATTACCTACCTTATATATACTCGCTATTGTAGGATGTCTGAAGCCTTTCTCTATACCAGTGGCACAAGTATTTGCAAAACTGCTAATAATTGCCGCCACACTTAATAAAAAAAAT
>JARJDR010003765.1:0-17406 GCA_030264135.1 Myllaena sp. GC000078 | reverse complement strand
GAATTGGTTTTTCGAACGTTTTATGGATGGGGACGGACGAACGAGTGTGTGTAATATACGCCATTGGCTCATAACTCAGCCATCAGCGAAAATGTTTTTTAACGGCCGCGGCCGGCGCGGCGTTCGACCATCCATCCCATCAGTGCGAAAATGCAAAAGGCATGCAACTCCATTTTGTTTGTGTAATTTATACTTTGCCTACATTTCAATTTCATCCGTGAGCAAGAGCATGGTGTGTGTTGTTTGTGGTAGTCATGTGCAAGTTCAACGAATCGAAGAAAATTTGACAGCGAATAAATGCGGCGTAGAGATAAGGCGATCTCTGACAAATGTGAACGCACGGCGAGGCGCGTTAACAGTTGTCCTTTGTCGTCCGCATACATGCGCGACATTAATTTCCCTCCCCTTTCCCGGACGGAAAAAATCTCCGTAGCGATCGATTTGATTCCATCTTTACCCACTTTACTGCATTACCCATGCGCGCCTACCCAACGACAACGCGTTTTAAGACGACTTAAGTAAAGTTTAAGCCGCGCGCTCCACAGCCGGACAGATGGTGCGCGATGTAAATGATCCGATGTAATAAATAAACATGAGGCGCGTCGCGTCGGTCGGGTCGGCCCGGAGCGCGCGCGGCCGGGGTCAATAAATTAATTTGTTCACGAAAACGAAACTCAAACGTAGAAACCGAATCCAGTCCCATCTCTTTCTCGTCGGTTGTTTTGTGTTCCCTGCGTGCGTTCCCGCGAGCAGGTGGATGATGATGATGCGCGCCCCTTTTATCGCGAACGGAAATCGATGCGAACGTCCTTTACACAGGCCAACTTTCGATCAATTCCGATAAACGCCAAGAAAGGTGTGATAACGTGTAGCTAGTTTTGACTAATTTAAAAATGTTCCGAATCAATGAGAATTATGAATCCGTTTATCAGACCCGATAACCATCGTTTCATCGGTTGAGCGCACACTCTCCGGACATAGTTGGAGAATCGGGCGCTATAAACAATCTTGTATGGAGTAGTCAAACGCACATCAAGCCACCCCGAGCATCGGGTAAATGCGACAATAAAATTTTTATGGCGCCATGCGACAACGTATTAACTTAATCAATTTCCTCCCGACCGCCATGCTCTCGCAATTAAACGTCCACATTAAATAATTACCTCTTGGCGTAGCACTGCTTCATTTAGCCCCACACACCACCATTTGAACATCGTTTTTATTAACGCTGGGCGCGCTCCTCTTTTTTTCGGGCGTGGTGTGTTGTTCTATTCATTGTTTTGCGCTGATGATGTACGATTGTACACATCATATGAGCAACGCATATCTATGCTAATGCCTTGTGCATGCGCAACCCTCTCTCGTGCGTGGCGCGAACGGTTGACGTTTATGATGCGCGCAACAGTTTATGGATGCGCATAAACATTTACGCGCTCGCGCCTGATGCAACGCCGCGCCGTACGTACCTACACGATCGCATAATGTCCACGCGGGAATTCCTATTAGTCGTTTTCATATGTGAAATGACTGAATCGCAATGTTATTCGAAACGTTGCAAATTTATCATTTCTATGCATACGTAACTACAATTGCTTTATAACGTTGCCGTCCTTCTGCAATTAACATTCAGAAAATAAGAAAAGGGCATTGATGGGCTCGTGATAATTAATTAAAAATGGTATCGTCTCTCGGCCTGAAATGTTGGTGCGAATAAGCATATAAGCCGATTGCAAGTGCTCGCATCTGGTTGCGCATCTCCGCCGCCGCCGCCGCTGTTGTTGTAAAGAGGTTTTCGGATGGTGTATAATTGACGCGGACATTGTTACGTAGGAATTTAAAATTTCCCAAATCTCATTATGTATCGCATTAAATTTCCAGCCATAAAGTTAATTTATACGGCGGGGCTCAGTCGCAGTTGCGTTCGGGCTCTCTCGCCCGCTTCTCTCGCGGAGAGAAGAGATTATTAAAGATATTAAGCATGTAAGCTTCCCATTGGCCGCGGTCTGATAGGTTCGTTCGTTCGTTCCTTCGTTCCCGGTGCGCCCGAAACCTGTTATTATAACTCAAGCCCAGCATACGTAGATGAGAAGAGAATGAAGCAGCGAGCCAAGGGCCGGGCGGGCACACATCCCGCGCGCGCATGTGTGAGTGATACGATAGGTGAGTATAATACACACGGCTCAAGATACGCACTGGCTTTCTTGCTATAACTTTAACTTAAGTACGATATGTAGAATGTGTCGATGATGAAAAGAACTGAAACGAACCAAAAGGAAAAAGAAGAGAGGAGTAGAAGAACAAGACACACGAGTCGAGTAAAGATGATGTGGACGATGATGATGATGATGATGCGCACCGGGCCGAAAAACGCCGATGATCGTAATGACGGGGTCAGGGCCAGGAGGAACCCACCCACCTCTTCAAGACTTGACTTGTCTCAAACGGTACATACCACAAAACACAAGACATTATTCGGCCTACGGACCAACCGCAATCGTATCGCGTTGTGAGAAACCTCAGTGGGTCGAAACGGCGCGGCGTGCGGCGTCTTCATATAGGTAGAGGTAGGTAGTACTTTTGATACATATATTTCATATGGCGTTTTTGAAACAATGTTTTTAACTCGTGGCTGGCTGTCGGACGCGCAGTGATTACATATAAAATAAAATGAACAGAACCAAAGAAGAAGAAGAAAAAAATCAAACGGGGAATACATTTCCGTGACGTTCATGCCGTGTTCAACATCAGACGAAGCATCATTTTCAAAGTGGATGGGCGATACGAGAGCAAATATTAAAATGCATCCCAATCTCTTTATGTAGGTAGTGAATTTATGGCTTATGTATTTTTCTCTTCATCGTCGTCGTCGTCGTCGTCGGAGGCGGTGGCGGCGGCATCGGTGGCGGCTATCGAACCAGCCAACCCGCCAGCCAGCCCGGTGTTGTGTGCGCGGCTCATCTTTATTTAGTTCGCTTGGCGTTGTCCATCTACACATTTGCTTCTTTAGATTTTCGGTTTTCTTGCCGAACCACCACCACGACAACCACCATATCATCATCAGTCGCATCGACCTTTTTTTTCCCTCCGCGCTGCGTATTGCTTTTATTTTTGTGCCCGGGCGACCCTCATGAATAAAATAAAATACATTTTTAATTTATTAATATTTCGGTATAAATATGAATGGGCCGGGGGACGCCGGACGCCGCGCCGGGCGGTTGGCGATCGTTCGGAACGACCGTTTACGTCAGTTTTTAAGCTTCGACTTTGTTTATGGTATTCGATTCAGAAAACATGCGCGCTTTTTATTTGTGTTCGTTAGGGATTTCGTATAGATAGTCATAAAACGTTACAACGAAAAAAAAAAGAAAACTATAGTGAATTGAATGGAATCGGAAATTAAAATAAAATCAACGATGCAGTCTTCAACATTGTGAAGAGTGGGAAAGAGTATTCAACGAAGATTCGATTAAAATCGGGCAACGAACAAATCAATTTTTGAAGTGCCCATCAAAATCATTGTTAATTAATTCCGAAACCGCCGCTCACGCATGTAATGCGCGCTAAGTAATGTAATAAATGCACGCGGCGTACGCGCGCGCGTGTTGAATTTGTTTAATTAAAAAATGCGGAATTCGACACGCCGGATTAAGACCGGACCGCTCGTCGTGCAATGTGTACCAACGCTAAAGATGAAATTCGTCGCGGGGTGGTAATTGGAATCCAGGTGAGATTTAATTACGAAACGTCCACCGAATTATTCATTATTAATAATCGTAAAATTTGCTTCGTCGCGGCGCGGCGCATAAATTATGCCCGAAATAAAGTCTAGTCGCGCGCTTGTATTATGCATAGAAACTATGCTTGTGGTTTGAGTAGATGGCGCTGAGTGTATCGATCCTCTCTTTCGGCGCGGTGGCTTTTAATACGGACGGACCATTAATTAGGACACTGACCACGGTCAACGTCATATGTCAGATGTCATAGTCCCCGTGCGGAGGACCGAAGGTGATGTAATTAATGTTTGTGGTCATTTATTTTCCATAACCTTGTGTGCGTGTGTGTATGATACCTCTCATGATGAACGTAATAAAAATTTGATTACATTCACCCGCGTGCGGCTATAATTGAAATCTAGGCGGAATTTGGAAAAGTTGAATTATAGATACAATGAGGGGAGGGTTGGGTGATTTAGATCCATCGATAGGAATCGGTTGTTTTGCTCTCCTCTAATTTACTAATTAGTTTTTGTGGTGCGGTGCGGTGAAAGGGTGTGTGGGTCAATGCATGGGGGCCATTATGGATCAAGAAGCGGTCTGTCTGATGGACGCACAACAGCGCGACAAGCGACAGACGTGCGGGTAGAAAAAGGGACGGACTGGCCCTCATCTCGCGTCCGACCGAAAGTCATTTTTCACCGTGCGCACGGAAATAGATCAACGTCAAACAGGGCGCGCGCTTTCGTATGCGTCCCTATTTGGGCGATGATCCTTGCTAAACAATTAGTCGTGCCAAAACGCAATTTCCATAACATCCACGATCATCTCCACGTTATCGGATCGTAAAATTATCATAACGGCGGGGACGCAAGCAATGGATGTGGGTTGCATACCTGTAGGGCGATAAGCGTCGCCAGCACCATCTAGGTGGAAATCGGTGGTGCGCGCGCGTTATTGCATGTATAAATTACCCGTGTGGGAGGAGGCGGTGCGCGTGAGGTGCGGGAGGGTGCTAATTGCACCATAAATCCAATCGTCCCCGGCTCGCTCGCGCTCTCGCTCTTTTACTAGTTTTAATTAGTTACAAGTTAAGTACTGGCGCGCCGTACACACTCACTCACATCGTATACGCATTTAAACAAATACTGGCGCATGTAGGAGTGTATGTGCGCCACCGCTACCACCGCTCACACCCGCCAGGCTCCCTCAGGGGGTTGCGCGAGCCGAGTGAGACTCTATACAACGCTAATTTCGCCGAGCGTCGACTATTAAATTATTAAATTCATATATACGTTGCGCCACGGCGCGGCGCGAAGGGTGGTGGATCGAAGAAGGAAGGGGAGGGAAAAGTGGCGGCAAGCGCGAGCGGGTTTTAACGTTTAAGTTAATATTAGATATTGTGGGTGTTGTTGCGTGGGCGGCGCATGATGCGTAGACGCGGTGTGAGCAATGGAAGAAGGGGTTGCGCACGCGGAGGGGAACGCGATACCGCGTAATTGCTCCAAAGTGAAATAAGGCACATAACTTATTATAACTTTATGCTGCGGAATTAGTTTATATTCGTGGTGCGCGCGCTAGAAACGCGCACGTACGGTACGTGCACTCGATAAAATTCATCTCCGAGATTAATTTTTAAGCGCACGCGGTGGTAAATGAGTGTCGCCATCAAAGAATGTTGCAGAATATTGCATATTGCTGCATTAATCATACCTTGCACCGCGCCGGTAGTGCATTTCGGTGCACCCACGCACGGCTCGCGCGCTGCGGCATCATCAAACATTTTCGCCACGGTCGCGCGCGGAGCATTATGTTGCTTCGTGCGCAAGTGCAAATTTCATCGCCGACCTATAATTACAAACGTCATCTCTCACGCCGCCGCGGCGTGCGACTCCATTCCGTGCCGGCTTCCTTTCTATTCGTTTTGTGTGCTGCATAACGCCGACGAGCACATAACCTATAACTACGTAGGCAACTCATTATACGTGCGCCGGTTGCGTGAATTAGCAACGGGCGTGTAATACGAATCCTTGCGAATGCTATCTGTTCGACGAGCGGATGGATGAAGGTGCGGAGGTGTGCGCCAATAGAAGTCGCTATCTTCTAATACCTACGAGTATTGCCTTGAATTAATTTATGATGATGAATTGTTTTATCTTCTAATTGAGTTTGTTTTAGCATAATTGCATATCAGATGTCATTCACTGGTTGTTAGATGGTAAGATAATAAAATCAAGATGGCTACCGGTGTGCACATTTATATTGAGAATGTGTATGTAGCCTATGCATAAATTTTAAATTCTCCTTTGTTTATTCATAACTTCACTTTAGAGTTTCAGCGTGCATGATTAATGATTAGACGCTCGCTGTTTTTGGGGAGAAGAAGAAGGAAAAAATCGCACGCGACGCAAGCGACGCGCTGCTTGACTCGTGCGCAACGGAAAAATGGCTGTCGTTAACCTGCGATTCGAACTTATCAAAATGCAAATTAGTTGCTCTAGGGTACAGTGCAAAAAGTTGCACTCGTTTGTGCACAACATTCATAGGCACCATTCAACGTGTGTATCAATATAATTGTTTGGCTCAATGCAAATTAATTTACTGATAAGAATTGCGCTCGTTTACCGATACCACTCCACCCTCCACCCGCCCCGAGATAGTGGTGCGGCGTTTGATAGACTCGCACATGGCGAAGGTTATTACATTGGCGGGCGGACGGGCGGGGCCGGCCCCCGGCATTAGCATTTTCATTTCCTCTCGGCCAATTTCAGCGCCCTCGCAGCCGCACATCCGTCACTGTCGCGGCTCGCGCGCCGCACACTTCCATTTGGACGCAACTACGAGTACGATACACGATGCGTAAAACAGAGCGAAATGGAAGCGAAGTTAAGGGTTGCAGTCAGAGGCAGTGGGGTGCCATTATCGCCATGCATGCAACCTGTGCGCTGTGCGACATACACCCCCGCACATGCTACCTGTATTATCGCAATCTAATCGTACAATCACACACCGCCTCCTCGTATGTATATTTTTCTTGCCAAGCCAACCCTCTTATGCCTCCAATCGGCGCGCGCTGACGCTTTTATGCGCCAAGAGGTTGGTACACCGCGCGCCGGCTGTCGTTAACTTGCCGTTCAATGCAAGCCCGGAATTAGCATAACGGTATATCGGTGACCCATGCGAAGGCGGGGACGCCGTTTCCGGCTGCCCACCACCGCGCGTCATGCAAACATGGCCACGTCAACACAACCACCCTGTGCCTCCCGTTGGTCCACCAATCGTCATATTCGGAAATATGGCCGTTGAAGCGGTGCCGTGCCATCTATACATATCTCACCGCAGACCTGCTTGACAGCTGCAGGTTATGTTTAGTTTTATGTCATTTGCTTGTCATTACATTACATTACATTACTGCATTCGTGTATTATCTCGGGAAGAGCGCTATATACATGTGTTTATTATAATTACCGAGCGGACGGGCAGGCAAGCAGGCAGGGAATAAATATAAAGTTAAGGAGGCGATCGCATGGCTGCGTGGAATTTGGCGCGAATGAAGTTATAGTGAACACCAATTATGACAACACGAGATGCAGCGTGTAATTAATAATATCGTTCGTGCAGATGGCGCACCCGCGCGCGCGCGCCATATTGCCGACATCTTCTCAGCGAGCGAAATTTACAAGAGCCACGGGTGCGAAATAAGGGACGTTTCGGCCTGCTCTCGTGACTATATTAAGGTGCAATAATTCTGATAACAGCTGCACGACACCCTCGCCTCGGCTCGCCGGCTGGCAGTTACACGCATACGTTGCGCATGATGCATTAGCCCCACAACTAAATGAATACACGCTCCCACTCACAAGGATGATTATTATATTATTTACTTACCCTCTTGCGACTCATGAATGGATGTTTCTCATGACACACATTTGCACCGAACGGATGTTTGCACAACCCCGTTGTTGATAAGCGACCTGTTTTCACGTTTATTGAGGAAATAAATTGTGCCCCGCGAGAAAGCCGTCGTGCATATATTTATCCAAGGGCACCGTTTTTTTTTCGGCACTTGCGTTGGGTGGAAGCAAACAGAACCGCATTGATAACGCGCCGAGAGTATAAAAATTCATTCACACGCATGTTGGCACATGTGATATAATATGATGTGACGATGTTTGATTATATTAAAATTCACACAGGGCGTGAAACATGGTATATGAGTTTCATCCTCGTATGCAACCGTAAAATGTTTCTTTCGGCTTCTCCCCCCCGGGGGGGGCTTCCCTTTCGGAAACGATTCTAATATGCTCCCCTTCCTTAAATGATTTATGGTTTATTGATTACGTGATGCAGGGACCTCTTCGAGATAGAGTCTTTCTTTCTTTCTTTCTTTCCGGGCGTAGCGTATAAATGAAAAAAGTGCACCAAGCGGATCGGTGCGCGTATCAGTTGGGGGAGGGAAGCGATATGATCCCGTAGCGAATAGCATCGATGTCGCACGATTTTTCGGAGGAAAGCCATAAATATCGCTCATGCGTGCCGCCGCATTGTGAGTAGCCCGAGGGTTTTTCCCACTCACGAACATGGAAAAAAAGAAACGCGTAAATTTTTTTCCTTCTATATCATGGGGAAAGGTTTTAATTTGGCGCATTACAACGAGTTTAAACATTGACAGCGTTGCTGTTGATGTTGATGTTGATGTTGTTGTTGGTTTGCAGGTGGAAACAAATCAACGTTGAAATGCATAAACAGAAAATCATCCCCCTCGGCCAGCATGGCGCACAAATGTAAATTTATGCGATGTCCACGTGTCGTCCACGTTATGAATACAATTTCATCCGTTCGGCTGTCCGTCGATGGGCTGGCTGACCGGCGCGCGGCCGGCAGACCGCATAACTCAAAATTCAAATTTCGGACGCTGTCCATATAATCCACCTGCACCTGTACAACACACACGCATACACAAAATGACCTATGCCCAAATGGAGAATGGCAAATCGAAATATGTTTCGTGCCGACGTGCTTGATTATAAAATATACTCCGAATATGTGCAACAATGAGGGGAACGAGTTGGGGGATTAAAATAAATTTGAATTCGATGATGACTGCAGGGCAAAAACATTGAAAGAAAAACGTATTGCAAAAAACGCAATGCGCAAAATAAGAGAAGAAGCGAAATGCGGGAGAGGAGGGTGGAGAGGGAGCGCAGGGATATTTACGAGTGATGATGCGCCCGGTTAATGGCATCAATAAAACTGCCGTCCAGATAAATCACTTTTTATACGTTTTCGGTGCGCAGAGCGCGCGGGCGCGAGCGCTCTTTTCATGTCTCCACCAAGACGACCACTACGACGCTGCCGCCGCCACCGCCGCACCGTCGAGCAGAGCAGCTCGTTATCGAAAATGCGCAACGTTAAGAAATTCGAACAAATGCGAGAAATACCAAGAAGACCGAAAACGAGCAAGTCCAAAATGCGAATTGAAGTGAACCGTTGCGCCGTTGGACGCAGACGATGGGCAAAGAGAGAGGAACAAAAAAAAAACAAAGACAATAAGAAAACGAACGTAAAAAGTGCGCAGGAGTTGTGTGAGAGAAATGAGGGAAATGTAAATAAAGCGATAAATAAAGTTTAAAGAATTCACTTCTCCAACGCCGACGCCGACGGGCCGAAATTGAGCACAACACGTCAAACGGAAAACGTATTGCGGATGCAAATCTTTTCACTTATCGATATACCTACTTTTATTTCTTCATTTCTTGCCCGGAATTATTTAAATATTATTTATTTGATTATTATTGCGTGAATCATGGCTCGTTGTTGAAGTGTTGCTCACCCAGTCATCGTTTTGGAAAAGTCATAGACGTAGGCCCGTAAGAAAGCACTCTTTGTGGCGTTATGTGCCGGCGCACGCGTAATTTATAACGATTCGCCGCGGCTGTCGGATTAAATCCGGCGTGTTAAAGTTTCGCCGCGCGGGAAAACTGATCACCGAACAGAAATCCATGCCACGATTATTTCAAGGCGACAACAACTCAACTCAACTCAACTGAAGCTCATAATTTAAATAATTCCTTACGTTTTCATCCATTTCTTAATGGCCTACCAACAATCTTTTTGCAGCGTGATGATTTTATTTTCATTTGCCGCGCGCAGCAGCAATTTATGGCCGGCGCAAATTTTTCATTACGATTTACATCTTGATTGAATTCAGCGTTGATCGACGCCTCCCGACGATAGGCGCTCGAATAATAATGAATGAATCGAGCGAAAATGAGCAACGCGTGCTGATGATGAAGAAGAGCAGGCGCGGCGTATCGTGTTTTATTATTATTGACGAAATTAAATGATGCGCGCCCCGATAAAATGGGAATTTTAATTAAAATTATTGATTAACTTTTCCACCCATATCCCTCTGCTTGTGCTCGATGTAGGTATAATATGTACGTGTAAATAGTACCTAAATAATATCTTGTGCAAAATGTAACTTTTTGTTTGGAAAAATAAGCAGGTATGTAAAAAATAAAATAAACACCGGAGAGATAGAATAAGTTTTGCTGGTATTGATGATAATGACGATAATGTGGAAGTTACATACCCAGCCGAAACCGTGCGGCTCGTAACATCGTCGAGTTTATGATCAGCGCGCTTCTTCCAGCATCCGAGCTCTCCTCTCTGTGCTCTGAGCACCAAGCCCTTTTTTCTTCTTCTGCTTCTTCTCATTTTCGTTCTTTAGCATCATCCTCCTCCTCTATGCATCTAGACGAGGAGGATATTTTTTTGCACATTTTTTGCGGTAGGTACCTATATTGTAGCATTGTATCTTTTACCCGTTTCGCTGGTGTGCTTTTTTATTCGCTGAGGGATATGTAGATGCGTTTCGCCATTCGCCATTACCGCGCGCGTTTCGCCGAAGCGGCCAAGAAACAACAACAAAAAAAACAACCACACCGGTTCGTTCGTTCGTTAGGCGCTTTCGCAGATATTTCTGATGCATGCGTATTCACCTTACATATTTAGATTACGACAAAAATATTACAATAAGACTAGTTCGCGATGTCCGCAGTGTATTGAGATGATGCAGAAGAAGAAGAAGAAGAAGACATCCGTAGGCTGTGCCATAAATTTTGCGCCATTAAAAAGCGCCACAAGAAAATGGAGTTCGCTTTTCACGTGTGTGCGAGGTGATAAAGATGACAACTCGAACAAATCGAATGCGAGTGATTGCAGAATATACACGTCACATTCCTCACAATAACCTTTTCTTCACCTTTTGAGCTCATTATCGCTAGCGCGCCGCGAGGATATTCAATAAAACAGCGTTCGGTTCCCAGCACCATTAAAATCTTAATACTTTAACGATTATCGATAATAACAATCGAACGACACGCGTTAATAATTCACATCGTCAAGACGCGAAGAGGATAATGGCTCTTTGACAATCGGTAATAATAGTAGGATTTACATCGTTACGACTTTTCCGCGTATGATATTCGCGTTATTTTCGTCCGCGACGCGGTAATAATCATAAATTACTTATTGACCGATGCGTTCGTCCGTCGTGTCGCGTCGATGATCTCACACGCATAACAAGCCATTCACAGCGCAAGAGATAGTTGTCAATCAAGTTGTACGTGCGATGACATCGCGGGAACTAAACGAGGATGATTACGAGTATTGGCTAGAATTTGTCGGTTTTTTTAAATCTGAAATTTACACTTGAATTCTTTTATCATCAAGATTCCGTTGCGTTGCATCTGCGCTGCTCATCAGTGCTGCTCTCCCTTTTGCAGCGCAGCGCAGCATAACAACAACCCGCGCCGCGCCGCGCCGCGCCGCGCCCGGCCCCGGAGCGCCGATGGAATGAATAGCTTAATTACTTTTTGAGGCCGGTGATTAATGGCCCACATGCGCTCTCGCATTGCAATTATAACAAACGAACGCGGCGGTGGCGGCGGCGGCGGCGCTCGCAACCACTCACACATGCTAACGAAAATGTTGAAAACGAACGCACACACACACAAACACGAAATGAGAATGCGGCAAGTGTGTGTAGGTATCCGAAATGAAAATGCGGTATCACAATCGAAATGCGTGCGTGCCTGCCACACTCTCTCTCATTTGGCTGGTTGGAGTAGAGAAGAGTGTGTGGAAGTGTAAAAGTGTAGCAGCATCTGAGCCGCGCTGCGTGCATGCATTTTATCATGATTTATCGAATTAATGCACACGCGCATCAAATCGCGCGGCGGGATTGGGAGCGAAGAGCGTAAAATGGCGCGCATGGGGATAATTTCAGCGTCTTCCAACCGTTTATGTGTGTGAGTGTGGAGCGTCTCAAACCCTATCATTAATAGCGATTATATTATGAGGTAGCCAGTCGCGATCCGCATGCGTGCCGCGCCGCGTGCGTGACTGCTTCTTGTTCGCCGGCCGTTCTCCCGTTTAATTTCGTCCCTTCCCGCGACGATTATCCACTCGGCACTCCGCCTCCTTCGATGATTACGTAGCCGGAGCCAATACACGACTTCCAGATGTTGGATTCGTGTGAATCAAAATTGCGCCAAGGTAGTCTTAGTCGATAAAAAGTTAATTCGTCTTTATGTGCGGCTGCACCCATCGTCGCCCCGGTCATAAGCGCTCTGTGGCGGGTGGGGTGGTCTCATAAATTACCGGCCCAACGCGCCACGGAAAGCCCGATCGAACAGATTAGGTATTATACGCGCGGGGGTGCACCACCCGTCGTAGTACATGCTGTGCCTTCATATTGACGAATTACGCATAGGGCGGAGGCGCCGGGCGACGGCAGGAATCGCGATGGGAAAAAATCCCCGAAAATACCAGAGCACAATGGATACGATGTCCACCGCGACGTCGACGTAGCCAACACACATACGGTACTAATGGAAGCCGATGGAAGAGAGGGCGCGGTGGGAAAAATAGCGGAAGCGCCGCGCGCGCCCCGCGTCCCTGTCAAGGACGAGATTTATCTCCCCGGACCGGCCATTCATTCATTCGGCTCGCTTTCATTCCGCTTCCATTTCGCGCAGCGACGACGGACGGACGGGACGGGACGGACAGACGCACATCGTCCGGCATCCTTATTGCGATCCAATCCACTCGCGGCAGCGCCCACACATAAAGTGCGTTGCGCGCTAATTTAATTAAAAACCCACCCAAACGCCACGTACGAAATATACGCAGTGACATGACCTCCATGCGCCGCGAGATGGCGGTGGGCACATGTCGATAAATTAGGATGCCATAAATTTCAATGCGAAATGAATATGGGGGCGATTTGCATTACGGTCGTTTTAAAATTTAAATGCGTTTGATTGTGTGTTTTCGGGGTGGACGCATTTTATGCCAACATCCCATAGGTAGCCGAGTGCAGATGCAATCGTAAAGCATTTGTGCGGCCGCGACTTGGGGACAGGCGAGGAGAGATCGCACAAATGCGATGCAAAGATGCAAAACAGATCGACGCAAGCCGACACATTGTATGTAAATCGGCGGTGCAACGTCAGGATGAGCAAAGCGCGCCGCCGCCGCTGTAAGACGATGGACGAAAGAGATCGGCAGATACACGCTGACAATTATCGACGAAGGCCAAAAGGGGACACCGCGGCCGCCGACCGACCAACGACCGAAATGGAATTTGCATGTGCATAGATCCTGCCTGGTGGGTCCATGCCATTCTGCGATGTGCGCCTTGATTTATTTACAAATCCAAGAAAAAGATGCAGCTAATCAAAGTGCCGCAATCGAATTCGGCAATGGTGGCAAACGCAACCTGCATGTGGGTCTAGTTATCAAGATCTATACAAAACGCCACACGCACACACACACATACACACACCATTCACGGTAGCCATAAGGAAGCGTGAAGTTACTATGGGGGTGTAGTGGCAAAATGGCGTCGTAAGGATTTCCTCGAATGGGCATTTATCTTAACTGCGTCGTTACGCCGCAAAACGGGCGCGTCGCCGCCGTCTAGTCCTAGTCTAGGAGCTCTGTTCCGCCAAGGGTGGAACGGGTGGAATGGTAGTGTAGTCGGCAGGATGTCAAGATGTAGATGTCGAAATGGATATCGTCCAAATGGTGTGTTTTCAATGGAAAAAAAGGAAGCAATTGACGAGTGATACGCTACATTTCCTTACGATTATGCATTTTCTTGGGAATACAAATCATTCATTCAAGCACGATTTCAATTACAAATGTAGATTAAAATTAAAATTACATGTGAGATTAAAATAATCGGTGCGTATAGATAAAAATCCGATAATTAATTATCTCGCGCTCATTTGCATGCTGATCGTAATAATGTATATAATATTTTCGATTTGCATAATGCATTTGCGGCGCACAGTATGCGTCCGCCTCGCTGCTGGCGGGCCGATTTTACGAAATTTAATTAGTTTTTCTGCGAAATTATTGCTCACGCGCGGCGCACAAAACACCACAACTCGTTCGTTCGTTGGTTGGTTGGTTGGTTGGTTGCGGAGCGCCCAGCGCGGCCTAATTTGAATATTTGCATTTCACATTTTGAATTATGTTTATTAATAAATTATGATTTTAATTATAATTTTAATTTCCTGCGTGTGTATTACGTTTTGGTGCTCATACGTTAAATATTCGTACAAATGATTATTTTATTTCGCATTATTTATGTCGCATTTTAATTGGATGGTTTTATTTATTAGCCCCTGCCGAAAATTACAAACTGCATTTATTTATTTATGCTTATTCTATCCGTTTTTTTGCGGCAGTGAATTTTTCACAACGAACGACTATTATCGTGTATTATGCAGATATTTTTCGATAATCATTTTGTTACAGAATAATACCGGACCGCGGTGAAAATAGCCTCAAGGATGCAACCAAACTAACAAACATTAGCCAACTCATACATAACCTAAAACACCTTATCCATGCAACCGAACACACACGTATTGGAATTGCGCACCGCACCGGGAAAGGAGTGGGAGGTATGGTTTACATGAATACTGTGCGCGTGTATAATAATAATAATAATAATAATAGAAGTTGTGTGTGAACGAGAAGACGTATATGTGTAGTATACAAGTGCGGCGTAAACAATTGACGGACAGATCGGTCCGATAAAAGCTGGAGAGAGCGAGTGAGAGAAAGTGAGCCGCCGCCGGTGAAGGAGGAGGAGGAGGAGGGCCTGTCAGACGTCACTCCACCCATCACTCGCCTGTCATGTCACCTGCCTCGACGGCGGCGGCGGCGGCAGCGCACATACACATTCACACATGCATATATGCAGCAGCGCGCGCGGTGTGTAATCTGCACCCCCGCAATTCGACTGCTACCGGTCGGGTCGGTCTGTCGGTCGGTTGAGGCAAAAAGCTTATCACGCAAACATTCCCGTGCTCCACCCACGCACACACTCACACATTTGCTTTTCGACGCACGCAATGCCGAAAAAGCGAACATTTCGTGTATTCCGTTCATTTCGATTCTCGGTATAAATACGCACACACGTGAGAGCACGTGCCAGCCACGCTCGTTGGATTTCATCTGCGAGGTGATTAAATATTTATGCATCGCGCACGCCCTAGGTGCTTAAGCCTTAAGCATGGCTAAACACAGGCGATAGAGATCGATTCGAATTACGCCATGCGCTTGATGGTGGGGGGAGGCACAAACATCATGTTCCATTTCGGTGTTTGTTTAAAGATGCGCTCCGCGGCTGAGTGATGGATATAAATATTTGATTTTCACGTGTGCGTGGGTCATCGCTATTAATTGATCCGCAGTGGGTTATTAAGGAGGCGCGCACATGTGTGTATGTACAGCGAATGTTCATCTCCGTTTGTTTATTTAAATTCGGTAGCCGCCGAATAGTGTTTCGTTGACACGCCGCGCAGCACCGCCGCGGCACCGAAAATTTGATGACATGCCTCGAGTGTTAAACACATCGATGTGTTGATGATGGTGATAATGGCTTGATGATGCTGCGAATGGATGGCTGAGTGACACGTCCAATGCAAAGTGAAGAGGCGGCGATGACGTGTCTATTGATATATTTTCGTCGTAAGGCGCAAAATCAACATTTCCACAATTTTTTTTGCTGCTCGTCGAAAATTTCCGTACGCTTCGCTGATTTATGGCGGCGGCGCGGACGTAATTTCACGACGCCGACGACGACGACGGCGACGATGACGACGTATCGGTGGTAATCATCGCGCCCGGGCGTCCTCGATTCCAACAACGGGCGCAAATTACACTCGAAATTGTGCCGCGCGCTCACGATTCGCAATTCGCATGGAAATGTAATGCGCGTATACGTACTCGTAGTTGCGGGCGAGTTGACATCGCGCCGCCGCCGCCGCTGCCGCCATCGTGCTAATTAATCTTTTCTAATTACGATCCTGTCGCACGATTGTGCGCGCGCCCTCGGGGAGACGCGCAAAACCGAACCGAGAGTGTAATTAAAAAGGCATTTGCACCCTTTTCGCATTCAACCCACTCACATGGGTATCATTGCAAGAAATTACATTCTTCGAAAATCGTTTTTGTTGCCAGTGCGATGATAACAAGCACAACAATCATAAAAAATACGAGCACGCGACGCATGTGATCGGTTGAATGAATGGGAGGCAAGCGAGCGAGCGAGCGAACGAGCGAATGAATGAATGAATGCGTTCCGATGACGATGACGGACGTGCGAGCGGCGCGCTAGCCGTCGTGTCCACTTCTTCTTCGCGGGACGCCCGCCGATTGAGTGACATCTCGCACCGGAGGCCGCGCGCGCGCGTCGAGAGATTGATCGACGTGCGGCGCGGTGCGCTCTAATTGAGTGCTGAACTGGCCCGGACCGGCCACGCGCTGCCCGCGCTTGATTGATGTAAAAATAATATGTGAAAATCACGGTGACCGAGGCGAACAAATTGCAGTGTTTTGACTACCTGTGGAGGATTTATGTTCGCGCCGCGGGCCATAAAGCATTCGAGCGCGCCACTTATCATCGCCGTTTCATCTCTCGCGCACCGGGATGCTCTCACAACGTGTGGGTTGGTTTTTGGTTGCTATCGTAGACCAACACCAATACCACCCCCGCGGTCAAGTTGTCAACTGGAGGTTGCCAAATTTAAACGACTTTATTACAAGTACTTCACCGATTCGTATTTAATCAGTTTGGTAGTTTATACTTTTCAAGTTACATAAAGAAAGAGAAATAAACAAGCGACGATGATGGAGGATGTGGTACAAAGGCTCTCTGCGCGCTCGATGTTGTTAATAATGAGACGAGGGGGCTCCCATTTAATCTGAAGATCGATCGCCCAGCGCAACAACAAACCGCTGAATATCGTGCGTAATTTAGTCGGGATGTTAAGACGCCCAACGATAACGCTATAACGTTACTATACACAGCGAGAGCGTGTAGAGTGCGTATAGAAAACGATCAAAAGCATGCAGCCAAAGAAAAGCGAAGAAGAAGCAGCAGCAGCAGCAGGAGAAGAAGAAGAAAAAGAAAAAACCGTGCAAGCGCGCATCAAGTGAACCAACTAGAACCGAAACTGAAGCCGAGCGTCGAGTGCTGATAATACACACACCCTTCACGCTCTCCCACTTGGCTTTTGGCTTTTAGAAGAAGGCTTCTTTTAAGCTCGCAACCAGAGTGGTTGCGTCTTTTCTTCGGCCGGTGATTTCCAGCATTTTTTCTCGGATT
>JARJDR010003751.1:0-16613 GCA_030264135.1 Myllaena sp. GC000078 | reverse complement strand
AAGCCAAAGAGCTGTGCTTTCCAACGCCGTTAAATACGCGTCGCTATGGCCCTTCGTTTCGCAGATATGGGCAATTTTGTAAGGGCAAAATTGCAAAAAGTCTTTTATTCTTCCTAGTGCTAACGAACTTATTCTAGGGATAGTTGATTACTCACCTGCAACAAACAGAAATCATTTAGTTAGCATACAGTATAAAAACAATATATTTTAAAATATAAACAATATATATTATAATAAATGATTGATGCTTACCTGAGTAAATAATCGGTGTTCACCTCCTCCTCCCTCTGGACGACTCTGCTTCTCCTTGATGGGTGATGCTGCAGGAGGTGCTGTGGTCCTCTCCCCGGCAGAGGCGGCAGCCACATAATGCATTCTGAAAAAAATCAAGTGTACATAGAAGTATTAAGTCAGGATACTCGGGTGTGTAAAGGCTTACCCTAAATGTTGGGAAGGCTGCTTGATGACTGAAGATCATCCTCTGTGGCTTTGGCCGGCCCGACACGGCGTCGGAGCTCTTCTCCCGGATCTCCGTATTGGCCGCCGTGGACGATTCGGAGGATGGTGGCAAGCGTGTGGTTGCAATGACTATTGGATCACATTCAGCGCTGTAGACTGAGAGACTTCCTTCGAGATGTGCTAAAACATCCAGTTAAAGCTGGTTGTGCAAAAGCAGGAGCACACTGACCTTCCATCCAACACACACACTGCCTACCTCCTCAGCAAAGTCTTGCTGTTTTTCTGCCAAAACGACGCCGCCGTGGATGATCAGGATGACGACGATGTTGTGGTCGTGGTGGACTTTTCGGCGAGCGTATCCATCCTGTCAACAGGCGCGCCGCAGCTCAGACCGCCATCGCCATCCACAACGACATAACCCGAATCCACCCGAAACCAACAATGTGCTTGTCCGGTAAGCAGCATCAAAGGGCCCGGATTATTTCGAGCAAATGAGCCAAATGAAAAATACTATGTGATCAATAGAACTGTGTTGCTTAAGGAAAGACACACACGCGCCGCGGATGTATCCGCTTGGAACAAATTTATGCAAGATACATCAAAAGGTGTTCATTAAAGAGTGTTAAAGACTCCAGCAACGAACCCGCTCCTCCTCTTTGCCCTTTTTATCCGATTTATATGAGACCTCATTGCCGTTAAGGTACATATACACAATGCCAGCAATCCTATTAGCATTTCAATAATTTTAGTGACCCTTTGCCCTGCGCCACTTTTCCGTTCGGAAAAGGGTCGCTGATATGCCAAGCCTTCACCATCCCCATCAAATGCGTCCATGTTGACGCCTTGCGCTTGTATTGAAACAAAAATAATACGAAATAAGACGAGGAAACCAACCAGTTGCCCGGTTAAAAAAGAAAACTCGGGGAACTGCTGAACACCGACCGGAGGACTGATGAAAATTGGCGACCAGCGCATGTTGGCAATGAAAACATTCTCGAGCAGATCGACTCCACTTCCACAATATAAAAATACACATTTCGCATGCATAACATTGGAATTTAAATAGTTAAATGCGTCCAAAAGCAAATAATTTTATTGCGCTCATGCATGACTTGCTCTTGCACTGCTCGATGAGGGGCTAGAGGATGCCAGGAATGCCGCAAACCATCGGCTTTTCTATTAAATTTATTGTTTATAGGGGCATGTAAAGTAACAAACGCATTACTTCTTGCTGGATAAGATAATGCCGTCATATTTCTGTTGGAACCACTTCATGGCGTCCTCCTTGGTCAGACGGTGCGGGAAGCCAACTTTGCCCTGCTTTCGACGCCGGTGCGCCACGTTGAAGCCGGGCCGGCCCAGCACGACGTAGAAGTCCAGACCGTAGATGCCGATCGTCGGATCGTATTTGATGCCCAAATCGATGTGCTCCTGAATGCCAAAGCCGAAGTTGCCACTGGCTGCAAACACAACACACAATACCGTTGCAATTATCTGGCAAAACAAAGAAGTCGCACAAGTGACTTACCGGAGAAGTTGTCCCGACGCAACTCGTACTCGCGCACTTTCAGGCCTCGCTCTAAAATCTCCTCGGCTTTGGCGCCACGCACCGTGCAATGCACGGCGATCTTCTCGTTACGACGAATGCCGAACGATCGCACCGTATAGCGTGCTTTCGAGAAAACTGGTTGTTGCCCAGTTAACTGCTCCAACACCTGAAGCAGAAACACATCATTACTTAACAACAACGCTTACATTACATGGTATATCTTCTGCAATTTAAATGATTGATGTCTGCAACATCTAGTAACACACCTAGTAGAAACAAGTAGGCATGGGTTGCAAATAGATGCAGATTGATATAGCACCAGATTTGCAAAATCAACTAGTGTACACGGAACTAGTCAAATCAAGTGAAACAGTGCAACAATGATGATGAAGTGGAGTAATATAAGCACCAATCTGGCAGCAATAAGAAAACATGTGCACTAACCTTAGCCGCACGGGTCAATTTGTCTCCAGACTCGCCGACGCAAATGTTCAAGCACAATTTGCGAATGTGCAGGTCCTTCATCAGGTTCTTGGACTTATCCTTCACATCCTTCTTCACTTTCTTGCCGTCCACGGCCTTCTTGGCGGGTTTCGCAACGGGCTGCGGGGAACAACAATAAAATTAGTTTGAACGCATCCGCAAAGCACACACGCATCATCCGCTTCATGAAATAACTACACAAAACTACCAACACCGAATCGCATCGGCGAGGATCAACTAAAAGCTTGTGGCAGCTGCAGAAAACAAACTCAATTCGTGCGACATAACCTATCGGCTATTGTCTAATCTTCCGACTCGCGAGTGTGATTTCGGGGTGAACTCTTCGCCATGCGACAAAAACACGAATTCGGCGGAATGTTGCGATTCTTTCTGCAGATGAATTTCGCGTGATTAGTTATTGAACTTGGCGGATGATTGCGATTTGCTTCGATATTTGCGAGAAAACGTAGCACTCACCGCCATGGTACACCACTGAAAGGAGGTTTGCTATGCGACTGAGAGAGAAGGTTAGGTCGGTGCGTGAGAAGTGCGCATGCGTCCGAAACCCGATCAGTACGATCGGTACCGATCGGCAGCGCCCTTAAAATTAGTTCAACAAAGTACCGTTAATGATTTTCGAAATCTCAAGCGAAAAAAAACTTCCACAGGAACGTTATCCACTATTACTTTGAAATAAAAGCCAGATAAATTGTGTTATTCGTTTTATACAACAGATTACTTTTTGCCAGCTAAATACCACTTCATTTGAATTAGTTATATATCAATAACTAATTTTCCTTCATTGTTTTTGAATTTTTTATATATATTTAAAAAGGGCAAAATTAACACATTTTCTATGGCTTATATTACAATTTCAAAGTACAATATGTGTACATTCCTGTGGACTTTCATTAAACCGTCAAGTTTTAAGGATATATTTAATCACAGGAATCAAACCAAACGAGCGGCATTTTTTTAAATAATTTATTTATTTCTCCTATTTAGTCAGCATACAATTCGATTCGTGTCGCGAATCTTGTGCTTTTCGGTATGTAGAGTGTCTCCTGGAACACGCTCAATTCGCCGCATATCTCGATTACTTACAATTAGCGCCGCAACGAACCGAAAAATCGGGAGACAAGTATGTAACATATTCTATATCGCGAAAAAATACACTTATAATAGATTAGCAATAATAATAATAGTAATAATAATAATAGATAATAATTGCGATTTATTCAAACAAACAAAAAACTAACTCGCAGCTTTGCTTTCATCTGCAACAGCAATTTTTGCGCGTACGCATTCGCCGTGAACGTTTTCTTCAAAAACAACCCATATAAATTAAAGCATCAAATCGTTATTATATTAGCAGTTGCAGATTATGGAGTTGATTTCATATCGCTCCATTTTTTTTGGCGTTTCACCCAAAAAAAATGCACTTGATACAGTTTTATGTATATAGTGCCCTGAAGCAACCATTCTGCCGAAAATCGTTAATTATAATACGTAGATGTATGTACAGCAATGTAATTATATCGCAACGACACCACAAACGAAAGTCGATTTGAATGCTGCCGTTTCATTTATTTAGTATATACAAAGATCAGCAAGTGAATGACAGATTTGCAATTCTCTTGTGGTTCACGCATTTATCTGTTGTTTCTTTTCCCACAATTACTTAAAAGTGTCTTCTAATATTTGTAATACAATGTAATTTAATGTGAATATTACTCTATATATATATATAGTATATGTATAATTTCATTAAATACCGACGCATGTGTATAAGATTTAATATGGATGTTCCATGTATGGAGTAATTTGTCAAGTAGAAAATGCGCTTCTTCTTTCTACATAAATAGGCGTATGATCAAACTAGACTTGAACATAGATGTAGGTATAATTGAATCAAAAAAATCCATTTATACGCAATACCACAAATCGTGCGGTATTTCGGCGCGGTTCTCTTTCTTCACGCATTCAATCAACAGAACAAAAAACAGACACACAGGCATTTACGCAGCAGCAGCAGCAGTCGTCACACTTTATCTTGCACTCATTGTCAGTCGCAACACAGTCGCGCTCCCTACGTAGCTTTCAAGCGAGGAAATGACGAACGATTCACGCACGTACAACCAACTTGCAATTGAATTTGTTTTGAAAAACCTAGGTCGTTACGTCGGTACATATCATTGCACCACACAGATAAGATTTGTTAAAGAACTAAAGATCGAAAATTAAACCAAAGAACATTCTTATTCGATTTTGGCGATACGCATGTGTCGCAGGTTGCGATCGGGTACCAAATCAGTGCTCACGCTCTGCTGACACACGCGTCTTTATCAAAACTTCCACACCCTTTCCTTCCAAACGTTTATGAAGCCCCTCAAATTACTTACCTCCCCCAACAAAATAAACCCTCCCAAGCGCGATGCGTTACATGTGTGTATCATTATGTGTTTACTTTCTATCTTCCCTCAAGTGTGTATTTGTGTGTAGAATTGTGTGGCGTGTGGATGAGTGCTGATTGTTACATATCTGACAATCGTTGGGCCCTGGTTACATATAGCGCGGCCGCTTCTGGTGCGACGACGGGCTGCCCATGGTGACGTCGGAGGGGCTCGCTGGGCGCTTCGTCGTGTGGCGCTGGATCTCGCCGGTGATGAACGCGCACAGATCGCTGCCGCCCAGCGAGCGTTGGCGCGTCGCCGTCGTTGAGAGCGCCAGCGCTTCGGTGAACGTGTTGAGCGCGTCGTCGTCACCGTCGCCGTCGACGGCGGTTGGATGGTGGTGGTGCGTGAGTGCGCCGACGCCGGGCGGCGGTGGCGACGGCGCCGACATGTTGCGCGACCGCGGCGACAGTCGGTGGTGGTGCGCGTGGTGCACATGGTGGTGGTGGTGGTGGACGTTCTCACGGCGTGGCGGCGGCGGCTTGCCGGAGAGGTACGAGAGCAGATCCTCGCGTCGGATGAGCGCACGTTTTCGCTTCGCCCAGTTGAGCAGCTCGCGATTGCGCTTCTGGTAGCCGCATTGCTTGCCCATGTCACTCGAGCGCCGTATACTGTCGCACGATTCTGAAAATGTGGTATTGATTAGTCGAAATGTAAAAGAAGAAGGTGATTGTTGCACACAACAATTGTTTGCGCGAAATGCATACCTTTGTAGAGGGACGTGACGGTGCCGGCAGCCGTTTGAAAAGATATCCACAATGTTGACGAATCAGCTGTAATACGATCTGAAAGCAGAAAGAAAGACATTCGAGGGTAAGTGCATGTGGAATGCTACACGTTGATCATCATACTCGGCGTATATAAAATCACAATAGAAACGGATTTTAGGTCATGTCCGTTCATGTGCAAATCCAGCACCAAGAAATGGTGTATTATGGAACGAGGGTAGGACATGCGTATCTAAGGGTACGATGGGATTATCTTCATACGCATTTGAAATTATACAAAATCTATAGTTAAGCTGTAATCCAAAATATAAATAAAAATTATCATCGTCATATCCTACGAATTCTGCGATAAACTACGATGTAAAATAAGACACTTTGTAATTCTTCACAATAATATATAGTTAAATTTCTAAGCACATAAACAACATTTCATATCGATCATCGTCGTTTGCGGTGTTGCGTACGCGGTGGGCGATCGATAACAAAGTTATATGCTGGCCCATCAATGTTTACGCAAGTATAACAATTAAACAATGATACATTGATCGAAAATCAAGAATTTTAGTTTTCGCATTAACTATGACACACGCGCACGCGCGCGCTTTACAATCATAGTGAAAAACGCAAAGAAATATTTATAGGTAAGCTATAAATAACAGCATTTACTCGTATATTCGGGCTACAATTACACCGCCCGTTCAAACGGATGCGCGATGGGATCAATAAGTATGAAATAAGACATTGCGACTGGAAATGTGGCAGACCTCATTGTCGGCATCGCATATTTTGCGACATGTCGTAATGGAGCAATGCGGCATTATTGTTCTCTTGAGAGAAATAAAACATATATCTCGCGATAAAAACAAACCGCTTCGATGTACGGTGTGATATCAAAATTGTGACTATTTCGTGGCATGCGAACGAACGTACGTTAAGTAATCTTTTCAAATTCCGGATCATTTATAAATTTGACTTTATAATTAAGCAGATAACTCACGATTGTAAAATATTACGCGCTTCTTGTCTTTACAGTCCCAATTTTGCCCGCTCGTATTGCGTGGTAGTGAAAGCACAGACAGGATAACTGCTAGAAATTTGAGCCAAAACCTTGCGATTTTTACTAGGACGACAACTCAGTTGTTATCTTCCCGCAATCCCACCCTGAGCTGTTACGCAGGACAATCTATTTCTCTTCTTAACGTCCAATTTTTTGCAAACTGTGTGTATGTATCTTCAATCATGCGTAAACCTGTACATATACTGCGATTCCTTTGCTCAGTCGTGTTTAACAGCTCAGCGCTTACCGTTCTTCCCCATTCACTTATGTGCTAGTGATGAGATTAAAAGATGTAGAATGCAACTCACCGGTGATCACCGGTGTGTATACCATGTGCAAGCATTAATTATGAATAATCATGCAACTTTATTCGCTGTATGCTTTTTTTCGATCATTTTAGCCAGAGCATTGGTGATATACATTGGGCATGCATTACAATCGATTAGAATCGTTTTAATGACCATCTGATGCATGAAAAAAATATTACCACAGTGACGGCGAATTCGCCAGCTAATACTAAAACAATGCATTCGTCAAACGCAGTCAAATGCAGGCGAAACGGTTGCAACTTGTGCAAAACGCTACCAACCAAACGAAACACATGCGCGATGCGAACCGGGAGGAAGTTGCAAACCACCTACCTACCAACCTATCATTCACGCATGCATTTGCATTACATTCGCCGACCTATCTCTCGCACCTCATCTCATGCAATCGGATGGATGGACCAACGGAGGTCGGGTTAAAGAGGTGTGAACTTGAAATGCAACTGAAACACAAACCAACATACCTTTGTACAACTGGGCGACTGTCGTCGCCGAATCCTGAAAGACGCTCCACACTTTGCGATGCAAATTGTCCGATTCGAGCGTGAGCTGATGTTCGTGATCCGGCTGCTCCTCGATCGATTCGGCACATTGCTGCTCCCAGCCGTTCAGCCAAGAGTCGCCGTCACCTTCGTTCGGATTCATTGCGCACCCGTACGTCTTCGCCGATGAGATGCTTGCCCACTGCCTACCACTACTGCTGCTGCTGCTGCTGCTGTTGCTACTGCACGACCCCTGCTAGTCTCTTGAGCCTGATGCTACCGCTTCCTGCACGCGCGTTGAATGCAAATCCCACAATTTGCTATGCGTTCACCAGTGAGCTGTTGCAGCGCATTTGACGCCCCTTGCTTGTCGTCTCACTCTCCCGCCTGTCAACCCGCGCAGCTGGTCGAGCTGATGTGCCCGATGCGCCCTTACACCCTGTGGACCCTGTGATAGGGCATCCAACCGAACGAACCGAACAAAACACACCGCGTCCTGCGATCCGTCTTTCACGAGCACCCCCGCACCAGCATGCACGCACCGTCCTACTGGTCCTCCTGTCCACGCTATCACAATGCTCACCAAATGCCAGTGCGTGCCCTTCCACGCGTTCGTCGAGAGTTCGGCGATAAGGCGCACGTGTGTCCGGATCAGTCCCAATGCCCGCAGCAGCACTCACCCACCGTCAGCAACAAATCGAGCGAACAGCTCTCGAGAATGAGTGAAGCCTGTCAAGAGACTTGCAATGAACGTGTGATTGCGTATGCGTGCACGTTCTCGGATGTGCTCGGATGTCCGGAATGCATGCACACTGGCGTCCCGCGACTCGTCTGACTGCAATTGCACCGATTGTACCGTGTGATGGCGGCGATGGCGAACGTCGTCGACGGCGGCGGTGCTCGCCGGGCTCGCCTAGCGGATCGGATGGCGTAGGACGAGCCGTCTAGGTACTCCGGCGACAAAAGCGACTACCGAACACGGTACGGCCTGCACGGAGGAGGAGGACGAACGGCCATGTTTTCAGTGAGACACTGCTTGCTGCTGCTTGCTGCTGCTTGCTGTTTGCTGGTTGCTGACGGCTGACCACTGCTGTCTGATCCCCACCACACGACATTCTGCACAGTTCCCTACGCGCCTGTGCCTGACGGCAACAGACGAGGGCAGGATACGAAATAAACTGGAGTAGAAGAGGACCGAGAACTGGTGACAGCGATGACGGTGTGTGGGTATGCGACCACTCGTCTCGCACTCACGCGTGCTATCGGTGATGGATCGCGATGGAGTGATGACTGACGAGGCGGCAGATAACCTGTGCCAGGCTTTTTTATCTTTTGTCTACCATCTAACCTAATCATCGCTGCGGCCCATGTGGCTACAGTGGGTACTCGATTAGTGCTGCTAGTCGCCTGCTAGCACTCAGTTTAGGTGGGTTATAATCATTGCGGTAGATTCAGTACATATGTTAAGTTTGATATCGACGACAAACCCGACGACCGCAACCTTCAATGCGAAAATACGATAAAAACCGTCGAGTGCATGGAAGCCAATCTAGGCTGATGTCAGCAGTGGAAACAGTACAGTGTTTAAAATGTAGTCAACGTTTGCGTAACGAATATATTTTGGCACTTTACCGGAAGCCCAAAGCCCAGCTGAAATAAAATGGCACGAAACATATTGAAGAGCAGCTTGGATAGCGCCAAATTTAGCATAATTTTTCAGGTGATTTGACTTGAACCCTAGCTTATATCCACACGTTTTCACAGTGTATTCCCACCCATGCACATATGGTTTTAGATATTTTTCCGATGCATCACGTTCGTATTGAATGCATTCATCATTCGTCATGTTGGCCAGGACGTCCTGGGCATTATGAACGTGCGCCTTTTGCTCCTGGAATCCACACTGATATTTTTGTCACGAGAGCCTTTAATGAAGGCATGTCTCTCAGATACAAAGTCTCACAATTGGGCACAAGTGCTCAATCAGATATGGTTGAGGTTTGTACTAGCAGTTTGTTGGAAAGCAGTCAATTGCTATGTATTGTTTCAGTGTTCCAATCTGTTCCATATTAGGATTTGTCCTCACATATGTATGGCTGAATATGTTGAGTCCCACAGAGGATAAATATTTAGTTCAATATTATTATGGATGTTATTCTATACTGTTATCTGTTATAATCGATCAAATGGCACAAAGTGCTGTGCTAGTTGCACAAAGCTTTTGTTTTGTCAAGTTAAAAGTAAGTGATAAGTCGTATTGGATAAAGGGTATAGTTTTTAATGAAATGTGTTTCAGGTTGTTATAGATACAATTTATATTGTGGTGAGAACAGCTATATTTGTGATATTAGTTCTTAAGAAGCCGGATTTTGCACTGCATGCATTTTCAATTGCACAAGTTGCATCTGCAGTTGTGTTTACATGCTCTTACTATGGCTATTTCTACTGGTACATAGAAAAACTAAACCAAAGTCGCCAATCATCAGATAAAACCGCGAAAAAATCGGCATTGTTTGTGGACATGCATGATTTTAAGTTCAGGTCCATCAGGGAATTCCTGCCATTCTACATGAAAAATTCGGTAAAAACAAACACGTATCCCTTCACATGCAATGATTTAACTGTTTGAAATTTTAGGAGAGTGCTCTGAATAAGGATATGGTTGTGTTGACCGTCAGTTTCGCAAAGCAGAGTATCGTCAAGCAATTTCTAACGGAGGGCGAACGATACGTAATGACCGTTTCGCCAGTTTTAACGTTCAGCCAGCAGTCCATGTTTGACATCGTCAACAATCTCGGAAGCTTAGCGGCGAGGTTTGTGTTTCGGCCGATTGAAGAAAGCGCGTATTTTTATTTCACGCAAATGATCCGACGAGAAGTTCCACTTATGCAGCAAGATCAGGTGAGGGTTAAACGTATTTAGCGCGACTTAACACATCAATGGGATACATGCGCATTCCAGAAAGCAGTTCAAGAATCTGCCACGGTGCTGGGACAATTGCTGAAGGTGGTTTCATCCATCGGTCTGGCGGTCGTCGTCTTCGGCCACAGTTACTCGCACACCCTGCTGTATCTCTACGGCGGTCGCGTCTTAACCGATAGCAGTCTGCCGACGACACTATTGCAATGCCACTGCTTTGCTGTTTTTCTGCTCGCCGTCAACGGTGTGACCGAATGCTATGTGTTCGCGACGATGGACAATCAGCAGCTGGACAAGTACAACTACTTGATGGTGGTGTTTAGCGTGAGCTTTCTGGTGATTTCATACGTGCTCACGAACGCGATTGGGCCCGTGGGCTTCATCCTTGCGAATTGCATCAACATGAGCGCACGCATCGCGCATAGCGTGTATTTTATACGCAACCAATACAAGAGTTCAACACTTAAGCCATTGGATGGTGTAAAACCGGGTAAATTATTCACGGCGCTGTTGATCTTATCCGGTATCATCACTAAACTCTCCGAGGTGAGACAACCACTGAGAGCATACATGAATAAAATTAGTATTAATTGACTTTCCCATACAGCATTCAATTTTAGACACTAAATAACTAAACATTGGTTAATATGCATTTTGTTTTAGATGTACACTTATGAGATTTCAATTGTTCTGCATATTGCAATCGGCGCTGTATGCTTCCTCTGTACGCTGGGCGTTTGGGCCTGGGAGAACAAGCGTTTGCTGATGCTGGGCTTGGATAGGTACAAGCGGCGGGCTTCTATTTTGAAGGATGATTAATGAGGAACATATTTGAATATGCACCTCAATGAATGTTGATTACCAATGCTGAATAATTAAAAAATACAATGAAACCTTGTAAATTGACATAGCTCAATAACTGATTATATTAAATTGCTAACTGAATAATGTTTTGTTATTAAGTATTTTTCAATTTTTAAGATGGGCTCTTACCGATTAGACAACGCAGGCAGTTACAGCCTTCTTTACTGCATCTCTTGCATATGGAATATAAGAAATAGAATACCATGTCATTGCAACTGATTGTATGATTATACACAGTAATGCTAATGGTGGCTTTTCCCACTATAACAGAGAAATGAACTAATTAATAGCAATCAGAGAATGATTGAAACCAAGTAACTTACCACTAATGCTGCAAGAAGGGTGAAAATAAATGATACTATCACCAAAATGGTTGCAATTGCTCGGGTTGCAGCAAACATCTTCTTGACTTGATTGACTGGCCCCACAAGAAAACAAGTGCTGGCAATCGAAATGATGTTTCCCAACGTGTAAAACGCAGCAAACAAGCGCACGCCTCCCAAGAACAATGCAAATGAACCCAGAAGGGATAATAGGATGCCGATTATGAAGCAGCCAATGAACCACTTCACCCTTGTGCCCCAGCTCAATGTTGTGCTGTCGCGGAACTGAAATCGTATCAATCGTATGAATCGTGGAACAATTTCGTTCACATTGAATTGCATACCTGCGAAATAATATTCGTTTCCTCATCGTTTTCCTCGTTGCCGCTCAACACTCGTTTCAACTTATCCATTTATTTATTTATGGGAATCACTAAGAATGCATGAAACAACTGTAAATGCGCTAAAATATGCACAAATGCAATGACTCACGGGCGCGTGTCGGAACTGTGCGTAAATCGCTGGGTTTTTGAAATAGACTCAACAGGTTGACGATGGGGAGATAGCCGCAGGCCCGTGGCAAACGCATCAACCGCAAAGGTACGAACTGCGGTCGGCAAGAAGCGCAAGAAGATCGACGAAACAGACGAAACATTCAACAAGTGTCATCACCGTTATCACATCACACACAACACACGGCAATCTGGCGGTATCAGGCGGTATAAATCACAACGCACAAAACCGCACACAAACGAAAGCAATAGGCTGCGTTTGGCGTTTGGCTAGCCCTTAATTCGTTCGGCACAGTTCGGTATGCAACAATACATACATGAATGGAGTGAAAGAGAAACTCGGGATATGGCTAAAAACATGTATGCATATACTGAATTTTAAACATGTGCATAGATATATTAAATTCGTATGAAGATTTATCACTAGAGCGCGTACAGTTTTGGTAGCAGTCACACAGCTCACGGAATTTAAAGCCTAACCGTTATACAGTACATATTTGAAGAAAATAGAGTAACAAATATATATATAAATATGTAATAGTTTAATACAAGTGCAGTTCATGCAGTTCCTCGAGTTAAATAACAATTATAATTGTATCTTGCTGGTTTTACCTTCTTGCGCATTTTTGTCACGTCCTCGCGAATTCTCGCCGACTTCAATCTCATCCTTGTTAACAGGCACTCCAGCCATCTAAAATTTTGAAATTTGTACACTTATTTTCATGCTAGAAACAGCAGCAAACATACTTTGCCGGACATTTCAAGGCCAATCTCTTCTAGCACCTGAGCAACAATATCATCAGATTTGCTCTCCTCATCACTGTCTGCCAATATTTCATCAAATGCCTCATTCATCATTTCATCAGCCATATCCATCTTCATGGTCTGCTCTTTGAGTGCATTTGCAGTCACACTCAGTTGACTTGGAGTCAGTACTTGGTTCATTTGTGCCAATGATTTACCAGCAACACTCATTGCTCCAGCCAGCTTTGCATTTGCATGCAATGCCTTATTCTGGGTGGAAATGCTATCAATTTTCCTGCCAACTGCAAATGTTCTTGTTTTCTGCTTGCGCAATTGTATCAGTTGCTTGGCCAGTATCGCACATCCTGGTTTATTGCCCTCTTTGGCCAGTTTTTTAATTTCAGCTTCCTATAAATAGCAGAGGTGTTGGCACCGTCGAATTGCACAATTGTTTGCTTACTAGTTTCTTCTCTTGTCTTTCTAATTCGGCATGGTCGCGGCTTAGATCCCGTGAAGCCTTCTTGAGGGGCCTGTCGATGTTGCGTTGATCTGGAAGAATAGCATTGCTGCAAAACGTTGCCAATAAAAAAGCGTTGCAAAATGATACCTTTATCAGTCGATGTCTTGTTAAACATATTGAACATGATACGAATAACAATGAATTTTGTGGAAAAATATTAGTGATATGAAAGCTGCAGGTGGCTGCATGCGATTAGGGTTAGGGACAACGAACATATCCGAATGCAAAATCCCGAATATGTATCAGAAAAAAATCGTGCGGCGTTATCACGTTTATTAGGTAAAAGGTGGGGAACACTGAATAAATTGTATGTAAATTCAGAGTTTTGTTGAGAAAATCCGGGGGTTTTGGGTATCTTTACTCGTTAACTCCTTAATATAGATCACACTCGCAACATAAGCGCCCTGGCGCCTGGCGCTTCACTTGTGGAATTATTCCGATGGAGTAAATCAGCGTAAATTAAACTCAAGTAAACAAAATACGTAAACAAAACGTATTAGGCATTGTCTGGCAGTATCTAACCATAAATAAAATGACGATCAAAAACAAACGCAACCTTCGACAGGCATCAAATCCATCAATTTGATATGCGGATTGATATAAATAATTCGCGGGCATAAACTAGATTGCTTCAGACGATTTGAAGAGATTCTACAAGCACATCCACGCAATGGGCAACTTGCTAGGCAAGAAGTCCAAAAGCAAAGTTACTGAACAGGACAAGGCTGTTTTGGTAAGTGTCATGCTATTCCTAAATTCAACACCAAAAGCATCTGCGCCGCGTTCATATGCTCGTTTTATCTGCATAGCAATTGAAACAACAACGTGATAAGCTGCGCCAATATCAGAAACGCATTGAGAATTCCATGGAAAATGATCGCAAGTTAGCGAAAACGCTTGTCGCCGAAGGCAAGAGAGAGTATGTATTTGTTGCAATCACACAATACGCCCATCTAATGCCACCCACTTGATTCCAGTCGCGCCCTGCTCTTACTGCGCAAGAAGCGCTACCAGGAAACGCTGCTCAGCAACACTGATAATCAACTGCACACATTGGAGCAGCTTGCTGTTGATATTGAATTTGCACAAATCGAAGTGCAAGTGTTTGATGGCCTTAAACAAGGCAATCAGGCATTAAAGGACATCAATGCGACGCTGAACATTGACGAGATTGAAGCGATGCTGGAGGAAACCAAAGAGGCGCATGACAAGCAGCAGGAGATAAGCGATCTGCTGTCGGGTGTGCTTACCATGGAGGACGAAGACGCTGTTCTCGACGAGTATGATATGCTCGTGCAGCAGGAGATGGACGTGTCGATGGATTCGTTTCCCGCGGTACCGCTTGCCGAATCCGACATTCAGATTGCAGAGAGCGATGAGGATTCCGTGGTCCTACCGGCCGTGCCGGAACACAGGATCAAGCCGACACCTTCGAGGGCGCAGCGTGAAGCCGTGTTGGAGTCGTAATTTTTAACAGCCAGCCACATATAAAGTAAACAAGCCATTTATCTACACATGTGATTTATAATTTTGTATACTTCTATAAATTTGGAATGACTATGGCAGGTGGCAGTATGCAATAATTGGGAAATGAAATAAAGATAAAATTCTCGTTATTCTTGCAGTATTTAACCTTGATTAGCATTAAAAATGTGTATTTGTTCCAATTCAACAGTGTAAAGTTGTATAAAATGTTAAGTTTTCCAGTAAATCAAATATAACATTGCAAATTAGTGCTATGTATTGCATGCATTACAAGTACATTCTTAATTTAGCATTGAATTAACAAAAATCTGCATCTTGATCAATCATTCTTGAAAATTTAAAGCCCCAATTCAGCCTCTTCTTCAGCAGTAAGCTCATAGCTTTGTTGCGCACATGGTGCACTTGCATCCTCAATAAATAAATCATCATCAGCACCATTATATAAGCCATTGCGAATTTTCCCATTGCGTTTGCCTTTATTGTCTGGTATCTGCATGGATGGCATCACACTGAGGTCGCCTTCGTACTCAAGAATTTCGTTCTGTGCCAACCGCCATTCCATATCCTCCGTGCTGAAATCATCCCGATTTCCCAGTGTGGTGAAGCCAACCAATTTGTCCACCATAATGCCATTACGCACGCAAACGATTGACGGGATGACCTTGATCTTCAGCTTCTCGGCGAGGAATGGGCACTTCTCCGCGTTCAGCTTGGTGAAGAGCGCCTCCAAGTGCTTGGGCGCCAGTAGTTTAAGATGCATGTCGACGATCTTACTGCGCTCGTTCGTGTTGGTGTAGAAGTGCAGCACGACGGTTTCGGATTTTTTGATCACATCAAAGAACTGCTTCTCCTCGGCGAGCTCTTCGTACACACCGTGCCCGTTTTGCTTCCATTCGCGCACCTTCACCTCACGTTGTTGCAACTCTTTGATGCGCTTCTGCCGCAGCTCTTCGAGGCCCTGTGCGTCTAAATTGTCGATTTGATCGATGGCTGCGTCTACTTGTTTTTCAATAGCCTTCGTCACGTGTAAGAGTTGATCGTTGATACTCATTGTTCTATTTTATGGCCAATTAACCAAATCTCACTGTCAATACAAATAATTATGCAGTACTGACTGTAATATAAGAAATAATTCTTTCAGATGGTCGGATACTACGTCGGTTGTATACCGGCGCACGAGAAGCACGAGAACGACGGATTTGCTGGAATGCTAGAGGCCGGACTTTATGCGTCACGAAATCGTGTGCGGGGGTGATGGATGTGAAGTTACCCGTACGTCAAAATATATAACGTGCGGCGTTGCAACGTGTTATTTATTTTGCTTTCCATTCGACAATAATTACGCATAAGAATTAAGAATCGGCCGCGCTTCGATTGCTGCATGCATCATATCATAATGCAGTTACGCTAATCAATTGAATTATTTTGTTAAAATTTGTTCATTCCCTTGATTTACTTTACTTACGAACTGTCAACTATGACTTTTATTTATTTATTTTGCTTGGGCACGGGCACGACGTGGAACTGACTGGTACCTCGTTGGCTGCTAGGATATTAGTAGATTATTTTGCTGGAACGCGTGTGATTTTCACGCCATCTGCGCAAAGGTTTGCTGCCGAGGCGTCAGCCGAGGCTTGCAATATGCAGATATGCAGCGCAAGAGCATGCAAGCACATGCAAAAGCATTGTTTGACATTTGTATGATAGGT
>JARJDR010003746.1:0-10654 GCA_030264135.1 Myllaena sp. GC000078 | reverse complement strand
CAGGCTCCCTCTCCGGAATCGAACCCTGATTCCCCGTTACCCGTTACAACCATGGTAGGCGCAGAACCTACCATCGACAGTTGATAAGGCAGACATTTGAAAGATGCGTCGCCGGTGCAAGACCGTGCGATCAGCAATAAGTTATTCAGACTCACCATGTTTTGACGATGCTACGAAAAGCGTAAACGCCGCCGCAGCACCGATTGGTTTTGATCTAATAAAAGCGCTCCTTCCGTCTCTTCAGCAATAATCTATTCAGAGTCACCATGTTTTGACGATCCTACGAAAAGCGAGCACGCCGCCGCAGCACCGATTGGTTTTGATCTAATACAAGCGCTCCTTCCGTCTCCGGTCGGAACTCTGTTTGCATGTATTAGCTCTAGCATTACCACAGTTATCCAAGTAAATGTGGGTACAATCTAAGGAACCATAACTGATTTAATGAGCCTTTCGCGGTTTCACCTTAATTTGGCTTGTACCGACACATGCATAGCTCAAGCGTTGAGACAAGCATATGACTAGTGGCAGCATCAACCAGGGAGCTATTCGCAGACACAAGCCGAAGCAAGCATCGTATCGAGTAGCAAAATTTGCCACTGCAACACAAGTGATACCGATCGTGGTCGAGACACTCCGATCAANTGACTACTGGCAGGATCAACCAGGGAGCTATTCGCAGACACAAGCCGAAGCAAGCATCGTATCGAGTAGCAAAATTTGCCACTGCAACACAAGTGATACCGATCGTGGTCGAGACACTCCTATCAACACTCTGTGAGCTGTGCATTAAATGCGAATACTTGCCAACAATCGTACTGCTGCGTGCAATTTACGTCGTACGTGGCATTCGTTCAATAGCTAAATTCATAGCGGCAGTAAAATGCGTTCAATTCTCAGCGATAAGTAAAATCATCGAAGAGATTTGCCATCGTACGATTTAAAGCGTAAATGCTCATGAAGGCAAGCTCGTTTAAGTATCTTTTGGAAACTTTCAAACTTCAGACATGCTCTCGCCCCATTCGCTAGATTAAGAGCGCCTTGGAAATCTTTCTTACGAATAAGAAAAGACTCGTCTGACTATGTTCTCATTGAGATATTCTCGCTCGGAACGGTCGCTGGTTCGAATCTCGGACTAGCCGTAGAAAATTCTAGTGGACTTTTCCGATAGATATGAGTGCAGTTATCACGCATATCATAAAAGGGTCTTCGGTAGTAGGCTTGGTCCTACAATAGGCAGTTCTCGGTAGTCGCTGCCGGGAGGAAGCACAAAAAGTCCTTAAGGGGCCCAAGTGCGGTGTCTTCGGGCACACTCCTTACCACAGACAGAAGACAGACAGAACATTTCGAATTGTTTATTAAGAAAAATACTCATAATGGTTATTATTTATTCTAAATTGAGTAATCTACAAATGGATAAGTATTTAAATGGATTGAATAATCAAAACCATCTTTTATTGCAATTAAGAAATTTCCCTTGTTGTCAGGATATGTAAGTGACTAGTTGTAATTTTATGGTTGTCCTTGGTCATAAATTATTTTCAACTGGACAATGCAGCAATAATAAAAATCGTCTCGGAAGGCGGAAATAAATTCCGGAAGTATTAACTTCATCAATTCCATTCTAATCGTGTCATAATTGCGCATCGAATGAAATGAGAATGTATAGAATGTGCATACCTATAACATTCGAGTGGGAATGTTGAATTATGTGCATTCAACCACGGACATGTCTAACTCACGCTAGTCATTCGTAAGTAATATGTAAACACATTTCATATCACATACCTGCCTTATATATCGTGAGTCGTGAGTAAAACATCATTACACACGCGCAAATGGCAAAGAGTGAATTCGTTTGCGGTGAGGTCGTGCATAAAATTACATGAAAATAGTAATGACTCATTGCATATACCTACCTAGAATGACCATATTTCTTAGTTTACAGCTACTGACTTGAGCTTCAGTTATACGCTCGCCATTCTCCTATACGAGATCATTTTTATGAATTTCTAAACGGTTACTATTCACTTTTTTTAGTATCCATTTATTATATTTGTTGATAGTGTTTTGAAAATTGTGTTTGTAGATTGTTTCCTGAGTCATTGGTGCAACATTCCCAATTGCTTTCAAACAATTTCCTAGTCATTGCTTTCTGCTCGTTTCGTTTTGAGTACGTTTTGCTATTTGCACGAATAATTACGAAGACCTTGACGTGGCGATTGGGTAGTAGTCGCGATTCTCGCCGAATACGTTGCCAATAATCGTAAACAAGCATCAAAGTACAGTTATACACTTTACTGTGCAAAATAAATAATAATTAGTAAAAAATGTTAATCTATTGTACGATTTAGTCCATATCAGTGCTTCTACTACCGTGCATAATTAGTTGTTTGGTGTTAGATTTTTTGTGCAGTCATTCCAACCAGTAAATTCAAAGCCGGCTATAATATTTTACGAGAAATGTCATCGAAAATGGAATTTTGATGATTCATTGCAATTAATGTTAGTTTCCCTTGAACAATTGCGTATACGTTTTAATTTCGGAATATACTTTTAATTTTACTACTTTCAATAAGGAGTGGTCTGACCACAATGACCTTTACAATGCGAAAATCACTAAAACCATCTCAATGGCCTTACACGATGCTTTGATGCTTTATACTTGAAACAAGTGATGAAAGAAAGGATTTCATTTGAAGCGTAAACCACTTCCGGCATCACTGGAATTGTAGTCGAATTTTGAACTTGTATTGTCGGTGCTCAACATTAATGGGTAAATCCACTTGGATATGAATCACATTTGATGTTGTTGTTGCTTCTTTCGATTTGTTTCCCCTCTGATGAATGAATCATTGTATATTTAATTCACTACATTTTATAACCAACCTTGAATCGTATTATACAGCATGCTCTATCTCACTGACATATTAGCATATTTTATTATTATAAAAAATTGGCCATCGATCACGATTCGCATTTCATGCTTCATGCATCACTGATTTCAACCGTGATTCTCAATCTTTTGTAAGTCGCTGTTTACCTTTTTGATATGAAATTTTGGCGCCAAGAAACAAATTGTTTATTTACCTGCTCGTATAGTCATATAAAAAATTTGCTAATTATATGCATTTCTAAAATTTGTCGGTAGACTCGGCAGTGGTTGAAAATCACTGGAGCAGAATCTCATAAGAAATAATAGAGCTTATTACACTGCTTCGTTTCCGCTGAAATCGAATCAGAAATCATTCATCTAACATTCATTTCAAGCGGTTACGCAAATTTTGCAACAACGTGTGAATAATTTTTTTTATGTTATCATCGGTAAAATATGCATGATTACGTGTGGTTAACATGCCCGGACAGTATCAGTTCAGTGGAGCAGCGGCTCCATATAAAAGTTATTGAAAACGAAAGCCCCAACCTTGTGCAGTTGACTGATGGCTGCATGCGAGTGGCAGTATTCCCCTATACGCAACGCAGAATAAAGAATGCTTGTTACATGATCATGATTTGCTTGTTCACTCCTGCGGAATAAATTTCCATTCGGTAACATTTAACATTGCGCATAACTTAAATTAATTACTAACATGCAACTAACACTCCAAGAATGCGAATGCGTATTTTATGCATGGTTAAGAATTATGTAACACAATGGGAATTATTTTATTATTGGAAAAGAGTCGATCGTATTATTTGTTTAAATCAAGGAGACTGAAAAATTCGACAATTTTGTACAATCGCTTATATTACACATAATTTAATTATGCGTGTTCCAAATTCTGTGCATCGTTTGTTGAGATTTTTAATTACCATGCGAACGCATGTTGGAAAACAACCGTCCGCATTTATTAGCGCTAATTGTCCCAGTTAAAATTTCGAGGCAATCACACGCACCGTGAAGAGAGCAGTCTGATTAATATAGAAATTTAGTTTCGTGATAATTAAAAGCTGCTGGCAATTATTCTAACATAATGAGTGTATCTCCACTGAAGTGTTATGCGGCTACATATATGCTACAAATGCAAACGCGTATACTTTCTGAATATTATTTCTGTTATGTATTATCATTTCTACACTGAATACTTTGTGCCCTTCCATCACTTTTTGCCATCTACGTTAACCCTTATGACAATACGCCATATCCCTTCATTCCTTTCTATCCCACCTCTCACCATCCGCACATGCTATAAATATCCTATAAAACCCGGAACATCCTTAAACCTCACTCACTTATCCGATGAAATCAACGTGCGCGCATTACTGCATTTGTTAATAAACGATATAAACTGCGTAAAACCAATTCTGTGCGTGTTTGTTGTAACCCCAGTACCGTACCACTGAACAAAACAATTATTTCATAGGAAGCTAAAACACTCAAAAACTAATCGAGCAATGTGTTGGCATTGAAACAAAATAGTTCCGATAAGAAAATATTCGAATTCCTTTATTATCCTGAATTACTTGTCGGAATTGGAGTATTCTAACATTTATTTGTGACCGCAATTTTCTTCTATTAATATTTTATGTTCATCCCCAATTCCATTCGAAAACAGTGAATAATCGAAAAGTGTAATTGCTAGTCGACCCAGTTGTGCCATCAACTAAATGTTTTCGTGTCGGTCGGTAGTCAACGCGCATTGTCTACCTGATTCTGATTGCGTGTCGATTGCGATCGGAGCAAGTGTCTGAGATGCATATTTTATATATTATGTTTGTAGTCGAATGAATGAAAACGCCTCATTCCGCTTTCGATTTTACTTAATTTCATCGCAAGTAGAACACACGCACGAATAGGGGTTTGATAAATTGAATGAACTGGTGCATATTTTATGTTTCGGTTTAACGTACTCTAATCGTGTTCATTCATTTTCACATTGGTTGACAAACAATAGATTATATATTTCTATCGAATGTTATGAAAATTTAATTTGTTAATAATTTAGCATGTCGGTTCATTTCTCTATAAAAACTATGCATTGTCATAAATAATAAGATTAAGTATTAAATGAATGAAACCAAGTTACGTCCTTATTTACATATAAAATGCACCGTGATTGTAAACAATGCAATTGAACGTTCTGATCCTGACCAATTATTACTAATGCTTATGTCATTAGAGCATAAACATGTTGATTTTAGTATGTTTAAAATAGCAAATCGATACTTATGATCGACCGGGCGCGAACAAAGGTACCGGTTTTATTCTTAATACACTTCCCAATCATTTTACGAATTACTAATTTGCATGTACACCTTGCCATGGTGGTTAGTCATAGAATTGTGGCATCAGATAAGAATGAATTTTACGGATTTGGGTCGTTGACTTGCATAATAATATTGCTTTGGTGAGACGCCATTCAGTACCATGGAAACCCAGTGTACACATGGGTGTTTCTCGTCAGCATAATTCCATTTTCAAACATTTCAATTTCGATTTCATTTCCGTCCAAGTACCTACATACGATCAATATTAAACTGAAAATGTATAGTAAAAAGTAACGCCTGGTAAACTATGTTAATGTCAGTTGAAAGTAAAAAAAAAAAAAGGAAGACACGTGTTGGACATTGACGAATATATATAATAATTATATCGATTTTCTTTGAAAAATGTCTAGTGACATTTTCCGCACTAGTAGTTTTTCCAATATTATAATATTATCCATGTTCAACAACGAACCGAATGAACCTAAGATATAATAACAGGTGGCTTGATATGGTCGCCCGTATTTTTTTGTATTTTTCGATGGGTTCAACATGTTCATTTCCGCCAAAAATTGATAAAATGCGATTTACATATGCAAATTCTGCAAGCAGTGTAGACGTCTAGTTTAGATTAGATTTGATTGTTGTAATTTACATATACTAAATTACTATTTAAATCTTTCAAAAAAACCATACATAAATTGATCAATTATATATTGATAACAATTGATACGGAGATAAATGCATTAATGCCCGAACATTTGCAAACTCACGCTTTGTGGCTTTAGTAATCAGCATGTTTCCTGTATTTCACACATAACCCAATCTCTGTCTCGCATCAATATCAAACAGGATACACAGGCACTTCAACTAAGTATGCATACTAAACGCCGCTTCTTTGCAGCGTCATCATCAATGTTCTCCGATCGTTATCTTCGTCTGCCTCGTCGCTTTGCGTTCAATTGCACATCGTTGACTTTTTCTTTTACAAAAACCAAAAATTATCGCTCTAATCAGCGTATGCCATCGGCGGCGCGGAAATTAAAATTGAAATCAGGGCCGGAGATCAAAATTTCAGAAGCAGCATGCGCAACAGCGCATGAATCCCTCGAGACAATGAGCGACGACGCCGACGACGACCACCATTGTTCTTGCACGTTTTGTCGCTTCCGACCACGAGCGACAATCAGTCGACCATTAAGTCTCGTCGCTGTCACGTGTTTATATCCTTTCCATTTTTGCTGCTGTGCATTGACTTCGGCTGCTCCAGCTCGACAATTACCGCGCTAACGCATTCTCGAAAGAGTTTTTACTCTGCAGACCGCAATCAATCAGTTGCGCAATGCGAACAAGTGCATAAATGCATTTCTAGATAATGGCATTTCAAATAAGATATGCAATAATAGTAATTTATTCTTTTACATATAAAATCAATTACGTTTGACATTTTCGTTACTCTCATGAACATAATGCATTACATCCACGTACGGAGCACGTAATTGACAAACGAAACTAAACTAGGTGAATACTCAAGGAGTAAAGGAGTGTGTGATTTCACTTTTTAGGCGTGATTTTTTCGCAATTGTATTGAGTACATAAAAAATGAATACCTTGACTTCCTTTCGCGTTTCTGTTCTTTATTTGCGTTTTGTCAACCACCGATAAACCACTAACGACTGCATTCCTTGTATTTCTCGTTTATAAAAACTACTTCGTTGGTGTTGGTTTGGTGATTATATGCTGCTCCCAGAAGAAACAAGCTCTGGTTAGTATTTTCCGTTATTTAGTCATTTCATGTCAATAAATACTAAGAAATTAAAAAAGCGGAAATTGAAAAATGACAGTAATGATAAAACCGTACTTTTATTTCCTCATCAATGACCCTGATATTTATCAATCCAAACTAATCGAAATACAAGGAGAAAAATTCACGCATCCTGAATAACACATATTAATTAATCTATGATAGTCGAGTGCCCTCAATAAAACTGATATAGTTGAATTAAGAAATAATTAATTAAGTAAAAAAGGAAAATCATCCTCAAACTGCGTAGTAAATACTATTATCATAGATCTAATTGTGGTGTCTCATCTATTGCGTTATCTGTAATAAAATTAAAACTGCGTGTTTAATTAAATCGGTAATTATCAATGATAATTATTACAATATAGTCTATTTTTGTTTTGTCGAAATTAAATACTTATAACATACTTGCCAATTCATTATTGATTATTAAAATATCATCTCAAAACCACTCGTTTATCTGTAAGTTTGTCTGCACGAGTACGACTTTCGCAATATTTTATTTACCTACAAACTTCAACAACATTTGCATATGGATACGAAATATCAAAATGCGTCGCACACGGTCGCTAATTAATTTATGCCGTTATTGCATCCATTGCGTATGTGATATATCACAACACTAATAAACCGGCTGCATTTTTTGCACAGAGTGATCGGCGCCCATGTGCAAATTAAAACGACATAATTTACTAATAAACAACATTTGTGTGCAAATCCGCCTAAAGTCTTTGCTCACACACCTAGCAATTGGAAGGCTAGACATTATAAACATTTAAACATTCCATTCTTGTTTCTCGCCCATTTCAGAACGGCGGCGCGGCGGTGTGTCGTAATCGCGGAGAATGCAATGTCTTGGATACACACAAGTTGGCAATATTGCCGCCGCCGCCGCCGCGCCATCGTGTATGAAACTAGTAATAATATTACATTCTTAACCGGCGTTGGCGCTGGCGAGAGATACTCAATTTTACGAAACATGTAGGTATGCATATACGCTGTGGCTTTTCATTATTCCTTCTCGAATGGATTCACCTGCGCGCGCGTTTACGCACCGTAAGCCGTCGTCGTATCTGTGTAAGTACGCGCGCGCGATCACCTTTCGAGAGAAAGCTTTCGAAATCGTTCTTCTTACATATTCGTTTGATGGCGGCAGGTTCGTTGGTCGACGTTGGTTTTCGGTATAGCGGCATTTTCTTGCGGGCCCGGTCTACGCGCCATTCATACATAACGATCGTAACGACTTAAGTAACTATTTTACTACGCGGGTCACGTAAAATTTGAAAATGTAATATGAAAGCAATGCAATGAGTTTATAAGCATAACAGAATGAGTGATAAGTGTCTACCTACAAAGATACATACGCGTATATGGTTCGAATTAATAGCGTCTTACCGGTATAATAAAGTGCGACGCAATCCAATCCACAAAAAAACGGGCACCTTTCTCTTGCAAACTGGAGCGTAATTCCACACCAAATATTTATCGGCACGTACGCGCCACACGGGACACTCAAGTACACTTAAAACAAGAGCACGTGGAATTTATATCACCAAGAAATCAACAGAAAACACTATTTATTTTATAAATCCATCAAATCCATTTTATTTCAGTTTATTATGTTTACCACTTACCACTAGCATAGTATTTTAATTACGCAGAAATTTAACTTCTTTCGGCGCGTGGTGAAAACGTGAGAAGTGCACGCAACAACAGCACACACGACGCGCGTGCCCCGCGTTTTCGAACAGAACGTTCGTTCGGTCGGTGCGCGATGGTCGTCGTCGTCGTCGTGGTCGACGCGCAGCGCCTTCTCTCGCAGTCGCGTAGCCCCGGTCGCGCCGACTCTCTGCGCCACCTCCCAACTCCCGCGGTGAGTGCGCCGCCGCTGTCGACGAGCACTTTGCGATGGTCATCAAGGTCGACAGGTGGTGACGTCACGTCTTAAGTTCACGATTATGTGCATAAGTCACGCAGCACGCAGTTATTAATTAATCCTAATCGGAAAATTCCGTATATGCGCATATGAGTAGGTCGAATTGGCTTTAGTTATACACGTATTTGTTGTGGCTGAGGAAGGGTAAAATTAACATAAATGTCTCTGCATGTGGGAAGTTTATACCTAGTATATAATAGTAATAATGTCATCATCATAAGTTCAACAATGCCTATGAATCTGACTTGATTTTCTTCTATATTACAGGACAGTTTCTAAATATTATAAATTACAATATTTATGTCGGAATTGATGGAATTTGCGATATATTATTAATTTTTTTAAAACTTAATTATTATAAAATTAAATATAAAGAGTTACTAATTTTTACAGTGTCTTTTCAATAAAATTAATAATATCAATGGAGTGAGTTATTCATCAAATGTGGCGCCCACTTTCGGAATCATTGAATCATAAGTCACTCAACAAATTAGTATGCATCAAAGTCATTGTTGGATATTACTTGACACAATACAGTAAGTAGTTGCCCTTCGATTTCTCAACGTTTGTGCACTTACAACATTGCAAGGAATATAAACTGCTTAAAATTAACATTATGCATACTAATGACGCTTTGTAATTAATTTCGGAGTTTGTACATGTCAACTGCGTGCATTGTCCCGACAAACAGGTGAACGAGAATGTCGATACGTGATTAATGGTATGGTTAATCGTCAACCATACCCATTAAAGTAATTCGAAATTATTGGTAAATCCCCAAAGTCAACTTTACTTTTTGCTTATTCATTACAATACCATCAATATATCATGATTCATGAATCAGAATTAAGTAATTTTTGGGTAATTTTAAATGCAGTTATGTCCCGTATGAAATTGTAAAATTTGTTCATGTGTTTAGTAAATAATCAAGAAATGATTAGGTACGTTCAAAAATTCACAAATCAATAATTTATATATACCATTTCTTATTCATTAAGTTAAGTATTTTCCTGTTTTGCGTAAATACATTAATTAACTGAATGTATTTTATTTACACTACTAGGTATTACTTGATTATAATGGTTTTGCTGGTTTACTCATTCTCATTTATGTTATTAAAGCCTCTACAAAATTAATAATTGCCTAGCCGCGAAAGCGAATCGCACTCTTTCACGTTGAAGGTGTTTTGCTTCAACATATCCGCGGAAGCTATCTCTAATAGTTACAATGTTATAAGTTATAAGTAAGTACAAACAAGTATGAGAATCGACACTAACTTATTCCGAGGTTATTAGTTTCAAAAAAGTGCATTACGCATACATTTTACAATGCATTATACATATAATTACTTGCAATAAAAATATTATATACTCCATTTACTCACAATTAGTAGTGGAGAGCGTGACAGCACGGAGCGTCTTGAACCTGCAATAGGAAATGGCAAAAGATCAGAACCGCTAACCTGTCAAACAGGACTTACTTTTCTCAACATAGACGGCGCTTAAAAGGTCAGTTGTCATTGTGCTTTCTAATTGCCTCTAAACTCCGTGCAAATTATCTAGATAGGTTTGACAGGATAGGCACTCTCACTCTCACTCAATACAAGCGCGTAGGTGCAAACGGGAGAAAACGATACCCGTTCTCTCTCGTTCGCACAGTAAAAGTGAAAGGCACTAACCTGTCAAACCTATCTCGATAAATTGCACCGACAG
>JARJDR010003745.1:0-11354 GCA_030264135.1 Myllaena sp. GC000078 | reverse complement strand
TGTCTCGATTTGCTGCGCTGCGACCGGCTTGGCTTTGACTGCGTGATTCTCTACTACATTGACTAGGCTTACATTGCTCGTGGCATCGTCGAGGATGAGGCTCGACCGTCGCAGCTGTGGACTGCCCTCATCGCCTCTCTGTATTATATTACTTGGTTTATTATTGCTATCGGTGCGTATTTTGTGCGGCCGGTTTAATGAAGCTGTGCCCATTGCGGAATGATAGTAATTATTGTCTGCGCTCGTCCCATTATCAGCATCCGCGCGTGCCGCATTGATACCGGGTGGCGCCGGCGCGTGCCTCGACTTCTTCCGGCTGGAAGGCTTCGGACTGGCCGTGTCGGCGGCGTCGCTGTCGAGCAAGGCGGAATGTCGAAGACAACTGATGTCCGGCCGAGTAAAATCGTCCGGATCCGACGGATTAATGTCGGTGTATTTCATCATATCCACCGGAAAGAACACTTCCATGTTGTTTAGGAACAGCATGTTCAGTGCCGAGCAGAGTTGCATGTTCATGTCCTCCTTCTCCTGCGACCACAGCAGGTTCGGGCCGATAACGATCGCGATATTGGAGGAGGTCATTCGATTCTCCGGATGCTTGGAGAGTTTAAAGAAGAATTGCATTAGAAATGCTAAATTGTCACGGTTGTGTTGCGGCAGACGGTTGAGCACCGCCTGCACAGCGGGTACGCGAGCCTCCTCCGAACAGTCCATGATGCAATGGATCCACTCGTTGTACAGCTTGAAGGTGAGCAGCGGTTCGGGCAGTTCGCGCAGGTAAAGTTTGAGCGCGCTCGCGAGCACATGGACGTCTTTGTACTCGGCGATAAGCGGTAGAGTGAAGCAGCCGGAGTCAATCGAATATTTCAGACGTTTCACGCGAGATCCGCTGCCTGTCAAGCGGAACAGTCCCTCCTCCGACATACCCAACTCCATCAACGCCACTACACACACCTCCAACGGAAATGCGATTCGTCGATTGTTCGTTTTCAAGTGATTTTCTAAACTAGACCCGAAAATTGGTTTTATCTTATTCTCACCTACAAGATGAAAGTACCAGTTAATCATGTGGAATGTACTTTGTTTAAGGGAATGCCTTACCAACAGTTTGTTCCAGCTTGGGAATAATTTCCTGAAGTAGTTTGCAGGCACTTTCATGATAAGATCGTTGCATTTTCAGCAGTTGCAGGAAGAAGGTGCAGATCTCGTTCTCGCGCCGCACCAGGCCGAACATCTCGGTAGCGAGCAGATCGCGGCTCTGATCGAGCTTCATATCCGCTTCGTCCGCCTCCTCCTTCAGGTTGCTCTCCTTGTGCGTGCCGACCTTCTTCGCGTTCTGATAGCGATTCGTGGCCGAGTCGCGATCCAAGATATGCTTGTTGAGCAGCTTACGCTGCTTGATGATCGCCGGCAATTCCTTCTCGAGGATCTGATTGATCGGCATGCTGACGTGCTCCTCCACCTGCTTCTCGTACTCGAGCTTCTCGCCGGCCAGTTGTCCCTCGGTGCTCGCAGACTCGCGCAGCACATACCACAGCAACGCGTCGCGATTCAAATCGCTCTCAGTCATCGCTGACTCGATGCATTGCTTGATGTTGTACTCATCGTATTTTTTCTGCGAAATGGCGGAATAATTAAATAATCGAATCGCGTGCGCCAAAGAGACTCGCAATTACCATTCTTTTTTCCTGCTCGTTAATGGCATTAGGTAACTTCTTGCCCACCTCGCTGAGGGCCTTCTGAATGAAGTCGACTTTAATGTCGGCCTTCCGCAGCTCATCCTGATTGAGTCCTTCGCTCTTGTCGGCTCTGCAACGGAACAGCGGCGCCAATCAGTCATCGGAAGGCAATGATGTATGGATAAGGTGGAATCGCACAGGAAGTCATCCGCGCTGTCATTAAATTTTAAGTGCGTTTATTTGAAAGCACACCATGGAGGAGAGGCGCGTGTTACGGCGGAGAGAAACGAGAGAACTGGTTCCGTTTGTGCAAGATCATTATTCTATTAAAATTCATAAAGAAGAAAATTGCGAGAGCGCGCTCAGCGCTGCTGCTTGGCGACATCAATGAAGCCACCAGCCGGCCTATTATCCCATGTTGGAAGTGATTTTAGGTCAATCTGTTTGTTATTTACTATTCATTCAATTCGGCCATTGTCATTGTATCATCGCCGCGATCCAACGCGTGCGAGTGTCTCTTTGTTGGATTAAAAATGAAGTGCATTAATTTAGTTTGTTATCGTTCATGGAACGTATAGCGATTTCATTCATAAGAACGCGTTGCGGAGTAAGCATTTAATTTCACGTAATATCTCTGGAAGAGTGCACCTCTGATAGACGCCAAAGCTACGCATATCCGGAAATCATTACTGTCTTTATCGGAGAACCTAATGCAATCAATATAAGTATGAATACATTTTTGTGCAAATACTATTTCTGATAAGTAATCAAACTACGAAATGACGAATAAAGAGCAAACTCGGCGTTTATGAGCAAACAACATACAAATGACTAAATATAAATAACTAAATACACAAAGATTGCATTAAGTTTAATATGAACTAGTACTTTAATTACATTTAAAATGCATATAAATATGGAAACTACAAATTTCGAATTGTGTACTTTTTGTAATTGAGCGAATATGCAAATGAATAAAATCGGTCTAATGGACTCCATATATTGGCCGGCGTGCAGTGGTCGCAAGCAGAACCGGGGCAAATAAAATTATTAATCGCCTTATTGAATTCCAAATTTTATAACATTAATAACATTACTTGGTAAATTATATTTCTATGCCATTACGGTTCTTATATTTTATACATGGCATGGGTTCTACAACCTGGTTTCTCGGAAACCCAAGAGTACCTACTTCGAAACAGTGGCAGGGTTTCCGATAATAAAAGAAGTATGGGTTTTTGATCAATAAGATAATATGTTAAATATTGCATACTTATGGAATTGCTACTCTTTGCACTACTAGTGTTACTGTTTACTGGTTGTGATATAATGTCAGTCTAAAATCATGCATCTTGTAACACTCAAAAATATTGCAAAACAAATGTTGCTATCAACATTTGGAAAGACGGTATGGTTTTCCAAGAAATGAATGGCAAACTTGTTCAACAGTCATATTATATTAGAAAAGCCGATAAGGTTCATTTATGCTTTCTCCGGCTTATGTCCCGTTCCTGCTTGCAACCACTGTAAACGATGAATGAATGACCACAGGCCAAGGTTGCCGCGTGAAATTTATTAGTTTCTTGAGCCCAAGCAAGCAATAGTTTCTTGATAAATGCACATACAAATTAAGTAAAAAAAGTTGTATACATACTTATATACCAAGTGATTTGTGATTTTAATCCTGAACAATACTATTGTAAATTGTAAAATGTGTGTTTCAAGGTGAACAATGTAGTTGCAAATCAATTGATAACATTGTGTTAAGAATATTTTACAAAAATTAAGACCACTAACATTCTTCATCACCTTTCATGTATTTAAATTATTCAACAAAATCAAATTAAAAAGAAATGGAATTTGGAGTAAAATAAATTCTCAAGCAAAATCAACAAATGCTCAAATTACCAGTCAATCACATCAGATTAACACAGAGATAAGATAAAAATGATTCATTGCCCAATCATGCAGGTCTCAAGCAATAAATAATTTATATTAATCTTAAATCACACATGAAAGTTGTTCGCTCAACTCACCTGAGAAATGTTTGATCTGCAAGCTGCTTGACTCGCAGGAATTGCTTCTTCATGACTACAGGAGGCGGCTATCACCTGGGCGACGAGCTGGGGGCGGGCACCAGGTGGATTCCGATGCAGCGCACTTGCATTTATGGTTGCGTTGCGAGCGTGATGAATTCATACATCACATCCATGACCGATTTCTGATAACGAAGCCGTCGATGATGCCGACACGTTGGGCGATGAGATCATTGCTGAGCAGCAGCAGCAGCAGCAGCAGCACCTCGGCAAGCACTTTCTTTTTCGCTTGCTTGCTGGTTGCGGCTGGCGTGCGTGCGTCGCTAAATCCGTACGCGGCCGCGCGGGTGCGTTTGCCAATTACTCGGGTTTCTTTTGTTTTGGTTTTGTCGCACGTCCTGACTATGGTCAGCGTTGTGTGCGCGGCCAGTTCGTGATTCGGGTAATTCCTCCGAATGCGTGCTGGTGTAGTGCCGCACCACACTATGATCCCCGAATAGGTGATTCACACTTACAAAAATAAACTATGTATTCAAACATCAACAATTCGTCACGTTCACTTCACTGTGCATTCGGCGTAATGCTCATGTAACTGCGGATTTCACTACTTTGTCCCTCCACCATCCACTGGTTTACGCTCCACTCTGGTCGCACCAGGCCGCACGGGCACTGTCAGACGCTGCTTGTTGCTGCTCTTGCTGCTTGTTGGGGCCGTTGGGGCAGTGAGATCGAGCTGGTGGGATTAGTGTGGGATGATCTCTGCCAATCTCTGCGATAATCGTCCTGCGCCATCAGTGATCTTTCGACAGTTATCTTAGGCAGTTTGATTTGCATGTGGTGATTGCTTGGTTGCCTATGATAAATCACTAATATGGAATTTATCCTTATTTATTATATTCTTCAAGTTCAAGGATACTATGTAATCTCAGGCGCATAATTTCGGATTAAGACAATTCACTCTAAATTAAATAATTTATCTACGGAATAATTCAATTTTGTTCGGAATATGTTACAAATACTATTGTTCTATATATAAATTGATAGAATATATTTTACGAAACACAATCGTATTCAAACGAGAATTATTTAAGAAATAAAATATAAACCATAATAGATTTAAATCGGTACAATGTCATAGTTTGGCTATAACAATAACACGTGGCATATGTTTGTTTCAACATTAACAACAATTACTGTGCGTAGAAAAATCAAGAAAATGATTTACATAAATTTGAAATGAGTTTCATTAAACTTTTCGGTGTAAGTTTTCCATTGTCAAATGTAATTTATCTAAACTGTGTCACAAAACAAAGCGATGTCATGAATGTTGGTTAATATGTGCAATTTAAAAAATTAATGGAAATGTTTGATACATTTACAACGCCCGTTTAATTTTTTTAAATCTTGCGTTTCATATTATCATAATATTTCATTATTACATAATCTTCAATGATTTTGATAGAAACAATATATGTCGAACATAAACAAGTAACAAAATTACCCTTGATGTTCAATTCAACACGTAATTTTCAGGTAGTCTTGTTTTCAAAAACATGTAGAAACATAAAAATTGGCCAAAACAATATTCTGACTTATTTAAATTATTATTATACATACATATAAAACAATAACATACAGGCGTGTTCTGAATATTAAATAAGGAACGTCTTGAAACTTAAGCAATTGTTTCAACTTAGCAATACCAATAATGCATGATACTTGACCTTAAAATTTAATAAACTGCAATTGCACTTTTGTATGCAGGCATGTACCTATCAAATCTATTTCCTTATTAAATTCAACTTAACTTCCTGTAATACATACAAAAATAATTATACCCAGGAAGTCAGTAAAATCGCAAAAGAAAAGTTAAAGATTTGTTGCTATAAATCAAATATGCAGTCAAACTACAAAACAAGTACATATTGTGCTTACTTATTTCATGCAAAATTGTCATTTCATGAATTCTGGAATTAGGATCCGAGTTTTTCTTGAATATTTAGGGATGAATTGATGATCAATTTCTGCGTTTGCGACTTACAGTTACAGTAATAAATTGAGCATTGAATGTTACTTGGATGACTTGATGCTCAATTTTCCATACGACTGTTTTACAAGATTGATATATGTATCGGCGCGGGTCCACCACGTAGCGCACCGCGTACGATATGATTACGCTCTCGGATTAATAAATACCGCGGCGCGCTCGGTGGACCGCGCCAGTCTTAAATGCGCGCTTGTCGGTGATAGCACATCACACATCACAGCCAGCTGCAGTAGCTTTTCGAATTTCGAAAGAAGCCCGCCATTGCCGCCACCGCCACCGCCGCCAAACGTTACCGCCGCCACCACATCACAACAGTGCCAGCCGCGCAACTTTTATTATTATTTTGCGCGCGCGCCTGTTCGCGAACGAACACCTCGCTCGTTGAAACTGTCTGTTGTCGCTCGTCGCGTTTATTACCACGCGCACACCGCGCACCGCTAATTACGAATTGACTTTTACTTTATCGCGCGCGCAACCGCCACCGCCGCCGCCGCCACCGCCGGTGCCGTCGATTTCATCATTCGTGCGCGTAAAGTTTGCGCATCCGACACACGTGAGTTTTGACTTTGGTTCTTCGTGCGTGCTTTATTTGACTGACCGTAAATTAAGTAAAGTAAAGTTCATCAAGATGGCAATCACACGCAGTTTTCTCAACGTGATCCTTTTGGGATTCGCGTTCATGTCCGTTTTCACGGCCTTCCAAACAATGGGCAATATTCAGGTAAGCACTCGCAACTTGGTGGTGTTACTTATCGCACTCGCAATTGAATATTTTAAGTAATACACTATCACAGCCTAGTCATTTCGTCATTACATATGCGCACCATGGAAATATTTGAAATGTTTTGAATTTATGGAAAAAAAATTATACAATGTCATAATCAATGATTGATAATTAAATGTGCTTTGTGGGTGTGCGCATTTGATAAGCATGCATGCAAAATCATGCGGGAGGAGCAAAGCGTGTTTTTGTTATGCGCACGTGACGCAATTGGGGGGCTCGTGGCGCGCGTTATGCTGCATTCCAGCATCGCGTCATTCAGGCTAAGCGCTTTACCTTCATAATTTCATTTTGCTGCGCAAATTATTTTTGCATAATGATAGTGATTGATAACACAGAAACACGACAGAAACATAATACATAGTGAAAGGCGATTGTTGTTTCGATTTAAGCATTTAATTTGATTGATTTATAATTGATTTCGATACGCTATTATGTAATACAAATCAATAAGTGAGTTATGAATTTCAAATCAGTCCGGTTTCGAATTTGGCAGAATTGCGAAACTTTCGAATCGCGCACGTCACCTAAGTTTTTGTGCAGGTGGCGCTGATGCTCTCACAATCAGTTAAATGTTTTGAAAACAAGGAAATTAGCTTTAATTTGGTTAACAATGGCATTAATTGTGACTATTTTCCTTAATTTATTTCGACATAGAATGTAAATTATACCCACGTTATTAGCCTGCTGACAATGTTGAAATGTAGAAATTTGGTCAAATGTTACCATAAATGTTAATATCTATATTTGTAAGCAAAAGAATTTTTTATTTTGTTTGAGCCGAAAAAGCAATTATATCCGAAATAGAAATTTTTATCATCTTGTAATCACTACACTTAATTTGAACGTTGGCGTCTGCGTCTAGCGGTTCAAAGTCATTCAAGTGCGCCGACCTTTACAGATACCCAAAATTCAAATCATTGCAGCTTATTATTGCCGCCCAGTTGTTTTTTTAACTCTTGTATAGAAGAAAACATGCTAATTATTCAACTAAACTCGAAACGGTAAATAAAATGTCCTAAAAATACCTCAATTGAATTTTAATTGTGTCGTTATAATATTGAGCCCGATTGCGTATTCGTATTGAATATCTATAAATAAACATTTCGGTTTAATTAGACATTACGGCACTAGGTACAACGTGTTACGAGTAACCGAATTCCCACATATGTTGGCTGGCGTGCTGCTTCAAGTCGCGGCCGCGGCGAAAAGGAAATTTCCATGATCGCTTGATTTAACTCTTAATATGCCACTCAATTTGCGCATACGCACTCGCATGCCTATATGAATGCAGCGAACTCGTAGGTATATACATATGTATCCGCATGTCCGTCGCTGCTGTCGATAAATGCTGCTCAACGGTGGCATTTCGTTTTCATCGGCATCGGCACTCATAACTCATAACATAGTAAAACGCAAAACACGTCAATTTCATTTCTTCGTGAGCTGCGGCCTCGTGTGAGAAATGCCTGCATGTGAAAAGTAAGAATGAAATTGTTGTGTTAATTCACTTTCGTTTAAGTTCTATATTCTATATTTATAACTACGTAAAAAACGGTAGCATGGTATTTTTATATTGCTATTTTTGGATGCAACATATTTGCATACGCTTAGCTTAATTTAATGTTATTGGCCTTTAGTGAGTTAATTTATGTAAGTAATTTGAATTTTGCCAAAAATCTACTCGTATCCAGATTTAAATTCTGGTGACATTCAACTTGACACAGACATTACAATCACCCAGCCCAAGGGAAATGTTGTACAGTTGTTTGCCTTCAAATCTCCAGCAATATTTAGAATATTATCAGAGAATGTTTGATCTTGATAACAATTGTTCCACCATATCGTTTCTTGTATTTCAACTTCATTAATATTGTATTACGTTGTTTTATTGATTTTGGTAATACCTTAGATTTATTATCAGGGCGATGACGTTCCAAAATAAATGTCGTTTGTTGTCGATTTCAATTAATTATAATAACGTATAACAAGGTATCGTTATAATTATAAAACTCATTAATGGAGCACGATAGGATTGAAAACTTGCATTTGTTTTATCATGCTTTATCCGCTAAATACCAATTACTGATAGATGGATGGAACCTTTCAATTACTTAATAACGATAAGAATTCGAGTTTAATTTTAATCAAGTACACATTGTGGTATTATCTATAAAGTGCTGCATTTACTACGTATGATAATTTGATACATATTTGTTGGTTAATGTAATAAATTATTTTAAAACTAAATAAATTGCAAGGCTCTACGTTCATTAAGAACACTGGATAGAAAAAGTAGCACATAGAAAACTTCTCCAAGCAACTGCTTTGAATTTCTATTAAATACCATTTTCATCGATAGACTAAAATGCATTGCGTCTACGAAAAACAATTTAAAAGCAGACAACAATAAGCATAACATATGTAGTTTAATGTGTCGATTGTGTTCCAATCAAATTAAAAATCACTCTTTGCGTTGGATGGATGGCTGAGCATTCTGTGTCAGGTGTGCGCATGAATGCAAACCGTATTAACATTGCTTATATACGTGCATGTTTATATACGTGCAGCAGCAATAACAACAAACCGTAAACAACGTTTCTTTGCGGGCATGCGTGGCTGCAGAAAAAAAAGCCGCACGCGAAACCGCCAGCAGCTACCAGCATCTCGCTTTCGAGGTCTTGCCGATTGCGTCGTCGCGTCGCGTCGGCGATGTCGTATGCGGTGTGTGGCCGACTACGTATGAGACACACCTACGACCGAGCGCGTATCGCGGCTGAGCGACGTTCACTTCTGTGTTTCGTTTCACTTGTTTCGCTTGATTCACTGTTCTTTTCCATTGCGCACGCAACAGACGAAGTGTGTACTTGTTTTGATTGAACATGTGAATCGGAGGAGGCTTGGTTTATTGAGAATTTATAAATGCAACTTCACGGCACGTGCAACAATTTTTGGCTGGGCGAATTTCAACCGTAAATTATACATTTATCGATTTCGACATTCTGCATTCTCTTCTATTACGTATTGAATAATTGAATAATAAATCACCAATACGGTTATGTTTTTATTAGCTCACATTTGTCAGCTATTGTCCACACATACACGTTCTAATCTAATTAAATTAATTGTTTGATTTATTATAAAAGTAGAGGAAACTTTAGCTATGTGGTTATAAATTATAAAACTATGTTTGATAAGTTTTTAGTGGAATAACTCCATGGATTTAACATTTCTCCGGACCTCAGAGTAGTTTATTCATTCTTCTATTGTGTAATCAACAGCAGTATGCGATTGTTCACTTTCAAGGACGCAATAATTCATAGCTACATAATTTATTGTGTCAACATTCTATTTTCAATCTTTCGCATACGCTGCATGCACTTGGAATCTTTATAGATTAATCAAAAGTGAAATAAAAAATGTATTTACAATCAGTAGTAAGCCGTTGGGAATGATTAATCATGCCCGAATTGAAAACGAATTGGAATGCGTTCGCGCATGACAACCAAAACGTTTGATTCAATCATAATGAAAGTAGAGAGATTTAAATATCCTACTGTTTCATAAGATTTAATATATAGATAAATTCTACGAATTGGTTAATACTTACATACGAATACCAGTCAGGTTTGATAAGCATTTCAATCTCTTAATAAATTTCAAAACGTTTAACAGCTACTAACATTTGTAATAATGTTGTAATGTGAAGTAATATTGATAATACTATATCGATTTAGCATTTGATATTGATTACAGATAGGGAAAAATATGATAAATATAAAAAGAATGTGCGTTTGGTATTATATTGCGCATAATAATAGATTAATGTTTGGAATTATCTGAGATCAACGATGTCGTATGATTTATTGTTTTACATATGCGGATTATTTACTAATAGGTATGTTTTCGTGTATGACTATATGCGTAATACATATTCTATTTGTGTACATAATTAGATAACTATGCCCTAGAAATTTCGGCGTCATGATCGAAGGGATTAATTTATGAATAACAACACCATATTACACAAAAAATCGTTATTGTTAGTTCTATTGATTGTGCTCAATACAGTGGTAGATGACGTTATATAATTTTATTATGTTTTATGTGACGTTGGAAATTTTATTACGGGATTTTGCATATCCTAAATGTAGTGACGTCGTGACGTGTTTGTGAGATAATATGGCTCCTCTGTTATCAGTAATTTACTGCGATTTATAATAAGCGGTTAATTTTGACGATTCAAACATAAAATATGCGAACAAGTATATACAATTTTATTGTTTCATTTCTGGTAACTATGTATTTATTTCAACTTGCAGCCAGCTATTATCGCAACAGGCTCAAATATTTGTTGAAATGGTCGACTGTTAACATTGACCTTCAACCACACTGGGAAACAGCAACAAATAACACACAATTAAAAATGGAAATATTTAAATATTTCTATTTTACAATTGTAATTTAAAAAATACATAATTTAATTGATTTTCCTAACATATTTTATAGCAAATAGATCAATAATAAGGTCGCGTAATTGCCAAAAACTTTGCGATTAGAATGCAGGTTTTTGATGGTCAGTGCCCATTGCTGGAACTGGAATCGAGGAACTGAAAACGCACGTGATTTGCAACCCAAATGCATATTGTCAAATTTGTAAACGTTGTATGTTGGCCATTGATTGAATAACATGCAGTGTTCGGAATGAGCAATTGTTTCATGTGTGGGTTGGGTGAACGGAGTTCGCCACTCGCCAAAAATTGCATGCATGTCTGTCATTGACACATAAAACCCATGCGATATCACATTCA